>LQNS02278187.1:16440304-16455893 GCA_001587735.2 Parhyale hawaiensis
AGTCGTCTTTGCGTCTAATCATTCCTCGCCGCCAAACTCATTTAATTGGTCGACCAGAGTTCAACATTCCTATTTTTTGAAGCCATACAATGAATGAAAAAAGACTATAGTTTACGGCATTTCTTCTTTAACACAGACGTCACAAATATCATGAGCAGCTCTAATGGCTTTATACCACCTCTTGTTTTTAAATGCAAAAGAAAAGTACCGCTGGTTCTTAAGACAAGAAGAAGCACACTAGAAACATAAAATTTTTAAAAATATTCTATGTTATCCATATAAATTATTCTGATGGAAGAAAAAGCTAACAAATTATTCCTCAATCTAATGGATTTGAACTGCAACTCAGCATTTCTTTTCTCCTTATGTAATACGAAGTTGTTTTGACATACTGTAGGTACTGCCAGAAATGAAAACGTTACTGGCAATCGCCTAGCACGAATGGGAATCTACGCTGTTTGCCAAAAGCTTCCATGAGATTTATGGAATTGTAGCCCAGGGCCGGGATGTACGAAACTTCACCACGTGTATTTAGCTCTCAGATATTCCCTAGGCTTAACTTCAGAAAATGCACTTGTGAGCTACGGGCACATGCACTAACGCTTATCGCTTTCCCGCCAAAGGAGATTTTCCTTTGTCTTTGTTTTAGGGTAAGAGTGCTAGGACTGCCCTTAAGTGCCACAAAGAAACAGCTGCAGAAACAAAACATTGACGAAGAAACCGACAACGAATGCAAATTTGGTTCGTTTTACATAATATTAAAATTCTGTATGCATTGCTACTAAAGTATCGCTTAAATATATTCTTTTAGCCTTGTTTACCCAAACGCTCAACTGGCAAAAAAAAAAATCTTTCACGTCTGGCAACTTCGCGCGAGCTTTCAAAGCCGTAGTATTCAATTTTCTATTGGATACTGTCGAACACTTTGGGGTGGGAATGAAACTGATTTTACACCATAATCTTTTGATATTTCTTAATAGTACGGCGCGTTCTAATTTCTGTTGCTTGTTTAAAAGTATTATAAAAGTGCAGAGCTGTTTGAAAGAAACACCCAACTCCATAGCGAGTCTCGGAACTTTTACTTAGGCTGATATTTTCACTCCTGTTTCGGTCGACATGCGGTACAACTCCAGCTCCCTCAAGGGGAAAAACAACATCTTCGAACCATCCACTGTGGATACGGGGAACAAAATACTGTTCACGAGTCCCAACCGCCTTTTCAATGAGTTTTCTCATCTAGTTTTATTTTTTTGCGTCCCTTCAAACACAACGTTGAATATACAGTGCTTCATTCTGCAAACTGCCATCTGCTAAGCATTCAGTTTGCAGCATGTGCACAGCTAAAGGATCAATTCCGTCTTTACATTTACAATGATTTATTATTCATTATTACATCGGATTTCAAACTGAAATGTGTTGTAAAGCGTCTAAAACTAAAAAAAAATATTACATGACTCCAGTCACGGCAGGAACGGAAGAAATAAGCTGGGCGTCGGCGTTTTATTTTCGCGCTACCATCTGTGCTTGTAAGGGGGGCTGTGATTGGTCGGTATTGGACTACGGACGACTTTAAGCATTTGCACGCAAAAGGGCCTAAATGCCTTTGAAATTGTTTTGTGCATTGGAGATTTAGTGGACTTAAGATATCCTCAGGATAAGGTCATTTAATATGTTTAAGGAAGAAATTTCTATTTAGTGTTACGGGCGTTCTGTGCATCCCAGCACAGGAAGCCAAAAAANAATTCCACTATCACTGGCCGAAATCTTGGTCGTTTGGGCCGTATGCTTTGCTTGATACGTTGCACATTTTTGCATAGAATATCAGAATAGTAAACTCCACCTTACCGAAGTAAAAGCTTTCTAAATTTTATCAGCTAGTCTAAAAAAACGTATCGGAGGTACAGCCCATGCACTTAGTCTTATAAGTAGCTTGTGGATATGGAATTATTTCCATACGGCACGTAACGCCGATAGCGGGTTTTGAAGGCGAGTTTACGCAGCCAAATAACCTCCATCAACAGGGAGGGCATGCCCGTTGATCATGTCGCTCTGATCACTCAGGAGGAACATGGTGGTGTTTACCACGTCTTCCACTTTGCAATATCTGCCTAATGGAATCCTGGCCAAAAAAGCGGCCATTTTTTTCTCATCAGACGTAAACCGTTTACTCTAAACTGCATACACCAAAACCTAAAGCACTGCTTCCAATACCTCCGAAGAACACAATTTTGAGTCCCGCAGAAGCCCACAGACCGCAGAAGAGCATTCTCTATTAAGTGTTCTGGGTATCCTTAGCCAATACTAGACTGAAATCCTTGGAAGGCCTTGTATCAGTTAACAGAAGACCCCAAACTTNACAGCATATATCTATTCCTTACCAACATATATAAGCACCATTATAGCCAATTCTGTACGCGAGAGAAACCACAGTAACAGTTAGCCATTGCCCGAACTCTCTGTACTTGGCGACAACATTTTTCGATATTTTGCAGCTCAAGTAGCTGGCCAGTCTTGAGCGGGAGACTGAGTGAAATAAAAAAAAATACGATGATATGTTCAAGAAAACCATATTCGATGGTCTGAGGCCACACACCTTAAACACTTCGACTCGTCGATGTGATGTAAATTTGCTACGTGCGGTCACAGCTATGTTTTATTTCAGTCCTATTGAGTCCTCCCCTTGCATTCTTTGCTTCCTGGTCGAACACTTTGGGGTACAAATGAAACTGAATTTACGCCATAATCTTTTGATATTCCTTAATAGTACGGTGCGTTCTAATTTTTGTTGCTTGTTTAAAAGTATTATAAAAGTGCACAGCTGTTTGAAAGAAACACCCAACTCCATAGCGAGTAGCGGAACTTTTGCTTAGGCTGATATTTTCACTCCTGTTTCGGTGGACATACGGTACAACTCCAGCTCTCTCAAGGGGAAAAACAACATCTTCGAACATTTTATAGTGGATACGGGGAACAAAGTACTGTTCACGAGTCCCAACTGCCTTTTCAATGAGGTTTCTCATCTAGTTTTATTTTTATTTTGCGTCCCTTCAAACACAACGTTGAATATACGGTGCTCCATTTCGCAAACTGCCATCTGCTAAGCATTCAGTTTGCAGCATACGCACAGCTAAAGGATCAAATCCGTCTTTACATTTACAATGATTTATTATTCATTATTTCATCGGTTTTCAAACTGAAATGTGTTGTAAAGCGTCTAAAACTAAAAAACATGACATGTACTCTAGTCACGGCAGGAACGGAAGAAATAAGCTGGACGTCGGCGTTTTATTTTCGCGTTCCATCTCTGCTTGTAAAGGGGCTGTGATTGGTCGGTATTGGACTACGGATGATTTTAAGCATTTGCACGCAAAAGGGCCTAAAGAGACGGCAAATGCCTTTGAAATTGTTTTGTGCATTGGAGATTTAGTGGACTTAAGATTAGGAGTCCTATTCCAGTAAATTATACAAATTCCTTCTTTAAAGATAAATCACAAACGGGCGTTCTGTGCATCCCAGCACAGGAAGCCAAAAAATGTAGGCAGCTTAAATTCCACTATCACTGGCCGAAATTTTGGTCGTTTGGGCCGTATGCTTTGCTTCATACGTTGCATATTTTTGCATAGAATATCAGAATAGTAAACTCCACCTTACCGAAGTAAAAGCTTTCTAAATTTTATCAGCTAGTCTAAAAAAAAACGTTTCGGAGGTACAGCCCATGCACTTAGCCTTAGAAGTAGCTTGTGGATATGGAGTTATTTCCATACGGCACGTAACGCCGATAGCGGGTTTTGAAGGCGAGTTTACGCAGCCCAATAACCTCCATCAACAGGAAGGGCATGCCCGTTGATCATGTCGCTCTGATCACTCAGAAGGAACATTGTGGTGTTGACCACGTCTTCCACTTGGCAATATCTGCCTAATGGAATCCTGGCCAAAAAAGCGGCCATTTTTTTTCTCATCGGACGTAAACCGTTTACTCAAGTCCGTCAAAACCACCGAGGGATTGACGGCATTGACACGTATGCCTTTGGGCCCTAGTTCCAAGGCCATGGACCTAGTGAACGAATCCACAGCCGCCTTAGTAGCAACGTATATCATTGTATTAGCCACAGCTCTTTGGCTGCCCTGAGAAGAATTATTTACTATTGTCCCTCGCTCTTTCCTAGCTATCAGATCACCAGCAACCACCTGTGTGACGTTCATTATCGCCTTGACGTTCACACTAAACACTTTGTCGAACTCTTCAGGCTTGGCGTCGAGAACTGAGTTGGGCATTGAGACTCCAGCGTTGTTGACGAGTAAATTGATTGGTGTCACTTTCTTGACCGCCTCCCTCGTAGCCGTCCAGTCGCAAAGATCCACACAGATAATTTCAATTTCGGGATGTTCTGCTTTCAGGGTGTCCAGGTTGCTTTGCTGATTGCTGAGGGCGAACACCTTCGCCCCGAGCTCAGCCAGCCTCACTGCTATGCCTTT
Organism: Parhyale hawaiensis; assembly: GCA_001587735.2. Taxonomy (NCBI): domain Eukaryota; kingdom Metazoa; phylum Arthropoda; class Malacostraca; order Amphipoda; family Hyalidae; genus Parhyale; species Parhyale hawaiensis. The sequence continues at coordinate 16,444,781 of LQNS02278187.1, forward strand.
TCCTATCCCTTGACAGGCACCGGTCACCAGCGCCCTCTTGCCAGAGAAGTCGTACGACATGCTGAAGCTCTTGGCGAATATCTGTAATGTAAATAAGTTACATGTTTGCTAGTAAAGAAAATTCTAAACATAGAAATTATTGTTTCTGTCTAAAACTACCACCCCGTTGCCCTTATCAGGTTTGGTCGCATAACTTGAACTATCAGAAATCAAATTTTTCGTTTCATTAATAGTCGTCTTATTCTTTACGGACCATAGGCATGCTACTTTCAAGATCTCTCTGGACATACTACATGTCTTTCGTTGGAAATACAACAGCAGGTATTTGTATGTTGTTAGCAAATGATCTTAGCACGGCCTAGTTGCATCCTTTCCTCATATCACTGACAATCACGAGGAAAAGTACAGGCCCCAAGCACGGTGTATCGCGCTACTCCACTCCACTGAATACCGGCTGTCGTGACGACACTGATGTTTGGCAATTACACTTTGGGTTCTGTTAGACAAAAGCCACCGATAGGATTTTCAACTGCATTTAGATAACACAAAATAACAATTATAATATAAATAAAAAGACTTACAAACAGTTCACCGTACGAACAGCCGTTGAGAACTTGTGTTTATAAGCTGAGGACTTGATTTCCTGACTACCACACGCAAGCAGAGCTCCTGGAGACTGCGCTGTAGGGAGACATGTTGACATTGTTGAGTGGCCAGCAACAGCAGATAACGTCTGTGCCGACCCCAAGTGCTTGGAGATGAAGCGAACCTGAACGCTCCCATTAGAAGCATCTGTGCTATCTGCCGTTCAGTAACAAAGAAGTAATTAAAACTGCTTAGCTTCAATCTCTAGCCTATTTATGACCAAATTTAAAACTATTTCGTATAGAAATAGCAATTGTATGACGGGCGTGTCCAAATATTTATTTTTTATCAACGACATATCTCTACCCTCGTAGCATTGTGCTTTGGCTGTAGGTAGGACCAACGTTGTGTCTCAACACTAGCCCACTGTTTATTTTTGGAAAGCTGATCGAACGATGTTTTCCTAGCTAAGACCAAGATTATCGATGAATGTTCAACCAACGAAGCAGTTGTTCATCCTTCCTTCATACCAATGGAATATTAGTGCAGATGTACTGATTCAGCATCAAGCGTTGTTCTTAACGTCATTGAGATAATCAACTTTGACTTATATAGATACGAAGTTAACAATAGTAAACACTCTTCCCAGAGAATTTTTTGGGCTTCATTCAAAGGGGAGATTGATATGAATCAGATATATTTTTATCATATTATAAGTATTTTCCTTTGATGCTGTATGTGAGTGCTCATTAATAATAAACCCAACACGTCGACGTTTCTAAATAGCAAATCGCTAAATAAGGGATTCATGTTTGTAGGAAGATATTATTGCTCCACAGTTATTGCAATCCAACTTTGTGTACTTTAATATAATTTTTCTTACTACGACAATTTTACTAATTTTTTATACTTCAGTAAAAGAGTGCATAAATTAGAGTGACAGTATGATTTATTGAGCTTTTCTATAACGCATCCCCAAGAATTACGCCACGTTGACCCAACATTGAGCTTTTCCATGTCTTCATGATTAGTGGTAAAGCATTCATACAGTATCGGTTGACAATTCTCCAACATTGTACCAACTTCCAAACAAGGTTACTCCATGTCTTCATGATTAGTGGTAAAGCATTCATACAGTATCGGTTGACAATTCTCCAACATTGTACCAACTTCCAAACAAGGTTACTTTCCTACGTAGATAGGAGGACAAGCGTAGTACAGTAAAACACCAAATTGCGTCTACCAAGAACCGTGTAACCGAGAACTGTGGAGTATATTTTGTTTTGCGAAAACAGTAAGCTATATGATACGCCCTCGAAGAACAGATTTTTGCTACTACTTCAGTTTGCCTCTTATGTTTTCTAGTCTCCTATAGAAATTATTTTTTTTTTTTTTCAATGGAGAAATTGAGATGAGTTCCGCTGTGGTTTCAAATGAAAAGTTTTTATGTGCCTATCATGAATAATTGTACTATTGATTGCTGAAAGGGTATAAAGAATTATTAAGTTATGAACCAAAATGAAGCTAAATAATTGTGACACGTGTTTTGTAATTTGACAATCATTATGTAAGAAATGAATGGCGAAAGCGCGAGAAATATGTGATTGTAACAAAAAGTACCTTTAGTTGTTTGTACTAGGAATTCATCTCATCTTTCGGATGATTTGCGAATCAAGTATTGACATTCAATGAAAATCTTGGGTCTTGTTTGAAATCCGGACTGCTGCGGATTTCAATTTTTTTTCTTTATTGTTAAATGAGATAATCAATAGGTTGGGTTAGGCTATTATGATGTCGTAAAGACAAATTTAATGCAGAAAATAAAAGAAGTTTGACTCTCTTCAGTAATAGACAGGAAAAAATAAATTGAAAAGCTCATAACTTTTTATTAATAATTTCTTGAAGTTGCGGCTGCTATTTTTGGAAAGAGCATCAAAAACTCTACAAAACATCAAATTTTCAGTAAAATCTGGAGCAGTCCGAATTTCAAGCAAGATTAAAAATTTTTCATTAGTTAAAGCTTGCAAATATTTTTTCATCTACTTTACTCGCTGAGTGCTTATTTGTTGGTATACATATGCCTCTAAATGTCACTTGAACCCGTAAAGCCCTTTACGAGGAATGTGATGGGTCATAGGTCACAGGTTGGCTATGCTTATAAGGTTCGCAATTTCTATGCTATGGAGAATCGCCCAACCAGATGATGAACATAGGCTTGCTTAAAGCTTAGATCGAAGAACAATACTTAGCAAGCAGTTTTTCCTGTATTTCATGGTCCACTTCTATTATTGACTCCCTCGGATGTTATCGATGCACAGACTGTCAACACGTTAAAAAATGGTCTATATTAAGATTAGTCTACATAATATTCATTTTTGAATTTTGCCTTAGTTTATTCCCGTTTTTTCTGAATGCATACTTTGAAAGTTCTATAAATGTACGTGAAAACATTTCCACTAACACATATAATTTTTTTTTTGCTGCCACGTTCCGTCTATTCGCAAAGTATAATGAAAGAAATGCATAAGGTAAAAATTGTCATACTTCCTGCGCACATAAGCCTTAAGTTACCAATGATGATTGTACCGTATAAGTTACATAGTTATTTACCTGAATGAATTGGCTTTCATTCTGATTCGATTTACCTGAATAAATTGGCCGTCATTCTTCGTTCTTTGTCATGTCAATTTTTGTCACAGTATTGTAATTCGACCAAGAATTTGGATAATTATTTATTTGTTGAATTATAAGGTTTTGAGTTATTGGGTAATGAGGAGCAAGTGAGACCTTTAATGTGGGTAATATATACTCAAAATTATTTATTTCTCAGGTCAATAGAGAAGTTCTTTAAAACGCTAGCTACTCTCTATTAAACAATTATAAATACACCATGAAAAACAATAGACTGGTTGTATGAAAGGAAAATAAGAAAAACTTATGCAAATAATCACTGCTATATAATAATTCGTGTCGTTTTTATTTAAAAATATATATATATATATATATTTATGTCTCTCCTGTCACGCTCTACGGGAATAAGATAGGAAGAAATTCAAGTGCTGAAGACGGTATTGTATGAATACAATCTTACGGGGGAATATGCTTCTACGGGGCTCGCACACAGGAGCTCCAGCTAAGGAACCTGAGCTCTCCTGCACGATCGTGTTTGGACATGTTCAAATCTCAAAGCTGAGGCGGGAGATGCCACTTGACTGCACCGTATAATATATTGTACAGTATATCCATTTTCAGGCAGAATGCTGAACTTTCATCTGAGCAGCTTACTGATGAGTAAAAAGCACAGGAGACAATGGAGGTTTTCCTGAACTACTAATTTTCTGGACGGCTTGGGCCACTAGTCCAATATAGGCCTAGGTATACCAACTGTTAGGTGCCAGGAAAATGGAACTAACCATAACACACATGTAAACTGTTTTTTGGAATTATTACAATGAGAATGAGCAAGGAAATATCAATCATTGAAAATTATTGTATGGTGTGCAGAACAAATAGTTTTATCTTGACGTGAGTCTGGAGTTAGGACGTCGTATTTGATATTTGATTTGCTGTTTCTATTGTTATATTATGACTAGTGTAGAATGCGATCCATTATCCATCACTTGTTTCTAAGGTTCTATAGTTGTTTTCAGGTTGAACGCGATAGGATGGTAGCAGCAGGTATCGAGTTTGCGACCTGAATAAGGAAATATGCAATAAAATATAACCTTTTCAATGCAAGTCTGAATCCTTACAGCAGTGTCATATTCTCGAGTATATGTGCTAATTGCCCCAAGTTCGACTAACAGCTCTTGCTTTGCTCCAGAATATTTCGGAACCTGTGCTATACTTGCAAAAACGAGTAACAGTATTTTTATGAAGCCCATTAATATGGTGACAAAATTTATGAAGCCTTCACCATCACACGTCGTTGGTTACGCTTCTTCTTTTTAATAACTAGATTTGCTTAATTCTAGCAGAATGCAGATTTTCTAGGGCGACTTCTAAATACCCATATGCATTTTGCAGCCAACTAAATGCCATCACACATAATATATTTGAAATCTTCAAAACAAACCAGACCAATAGTTTGAAGAAAATTGCTTCCAAATGCGTTCTTTTCCAAAATTACAATTCTACGATCAGTATGCATAGCCTATTTTAGAGACTGTACCTTCCACTAGTGGATTCAAATTCTTCATGAAGTAATTTTTCATATGGCGTAAAAAATATTGCGGCCACTTTCGGTCGGTTCAATTTGCTCTCGCTGTAGGCGACTTCGAGCTTCCTGGAATCGACGGATAAGTTAAGCTACATATGTAGCTATTTCTGCTATCGATGGCTGTCCACGGCTCCCATACTACTGTATTCCACTGCCGCAAAAATGGGTGGATCTTAGCAACAGTCGACGACTAATTATTTAGAATAAGTGGTACTGTAGCCAGAGCAGAGGTCGCACCTCCTGTATGTGTAAGCAGTGGAGTTGACACCCCGGGGAAATATGAACTCTGCAGCATCACTCAAAGTTGCCGAAAAAATGGGCGACATTTCAGCGTACGCACAGAAGAAAAAAAAAATCAAGGCTTCGTTTCTCTGTGGTTTGCGCTCACAGTGTAAATTCTTGAGGTAAGACAGTTTGCCATCGCATTCGCCACAGAGACAAGAAGATCCTCGAGCACAACCCAAATTTCAGCAAAAAATGTGTCGTGAGCGAAGCAGCGCAAAAAAAAAAAATATGCGGAGCTTGAAAATTTGTCGGTTCTCATCGCAATAACCCAAAATATGACAGGAATTCAATATATTTAACTGGGAGCGACTCTGTAAGGTCATTAAAATCATTTTAAAAAACTCATAAAATGTATTGTTGCGATTGAAATCTATTTCGATTTCAAGAACTCACTTCTCTTCATATGGTGAATGTGTGAACGAGGATGTAGTCCGTAAAATTATTACAACTACGTATATCTACGCTAAAACATCTTGGAAAATTTGAAATTCGCATGTACTGTAGTTGAAATATATATATATATATATATTGTAAATAACGAGACAGAAGTACAATAACAAATGCTTTTACGCAGGATTTTGTCCTAGCAAGCGCAGACTACGAGATCTGAATATCTAATTCTTCAACATTCTTAAATTGGATTCTAAGGTTTAATGGCCGACTTGATATCCATTATTGTGCAAGTAGCGTATTCAGTACACTGAAGTGACGGTAGGCGGCGCTTGTTCGGTGTAACTAGCAACAAATAATTTTCCCCCAATTATTAACTAGCTTTGACCAGAGCTTACCCTCTTCAAGTGCAGACTAATGTTTCTGAGCGATTCGCAAGGCAAGAGGAGGTGGGTGCTGAGGGATATTGAATGGAACCATTGAACGCAGCCATTAGAGAGCCGACGAACTGAAAAGATTTGAACCAATTTAACCCTTTGCCTCCTGACGGCATCATCAGATGCCACTCTCTATTTTTCCCTATACAAAAGCTATGCATCATGTAAATTACCCAAGACACTGACGGCATCTGTAGTAGCCGATGCAAAAATATACTGTTTTTTGCAAGTAAAACTAATTTTTTTCTCAAATATGTGTTTAACTAACCTATTTTTTATAAATTTAACAAAAAAAAAAGTGAAAAAATGTTATCTGAATGTAAGGAGGCAAAGAGTTAATGTCAGTCTTAATAAATACGTGAAAATAAGCTTATTATCCAGGTACTCAACAAAATGTACTTCATCACAAAATTAATCAACCGTCGAAACAGCTATAATATAGAAATAGTGAGAATTATTTAGTTCAAATAATGATGTTTTCTTCTGAGTCGCGTTGTAGTCCGCACACTGCTAGCCTGCGTTACCCAGTGACAGCCTGGATGTAACCCCTACTTCTGTAAAGCGTGTCCATACGTCAGGGCTTCTTTTCGATGGATGCTCAATGGTAAGGTTCCCTCTTAAGCAATTTTATATCAGTTAAGCACGGGGTAACTAGACACTTTGACTGTTGAGAGGATTTTAAAGATGGTCACCGATCGAGGCATTAAATGCGGTGACAGTCGAGAAAAACAGAGATGGAATGACACGTGTTCGTCTGAGGGGACGAGAACTGCTCCCCAAGTTTGAAGCAAAAATGATTAATATAAACAACCATTGACCGCAACAGTACTTGACTCTTAGGTCCAAAGTGGCCTCTGACGCTGGCGGCCAAAATGGGATTTTCTCAAGAGCTATTATGAACATGTCCAGACACGGTCATGCAGGCAAGCGCCCAACTACGTCCCTGTCGTATCCAAGATACCTTCTCCGCAAGAAAAATGTGTGGTACCTTGAAATTTTTTCTCAGCCATTAGATTGGGGAAAAAGAATAGCTCTTGAGAAAATCCAATTTTTCCCTTATCGAACTTTGGTCGCCAGCGTCAGACCTAAGAGTCAAGTACTGTTGAGGTCTATGTAAAATACTATAGTCAAACCAGCGTAAGGAGTCCGATGGTCGCGGCTAAGAAAGCAAAGTAACTTTGCCACTTTCGCCTACTTTTGCAATTTTCAAGTCTGCCCCGACACCTCGAAACGTTCGAATTGGGGCCCAAAATTTCACACAGCACGGTATTATATGAACACCCATGTTTTCCGGACTATTGCATTTACCCAATCAAAAATGTTTAAAAAAGAACGCTCCATCCTATTCTACATGTCATCTTCAAGTTGCAATGCGTTTTATTTTATTTGCAGCAAAAATAATCACCGAGCTTTAGCTTCAACAATGACTTGTCATGAAAGTAATTTCTTCGTGTCTGAGTGGGTTATTAAGGCGGCAATTTTATACAAAAATCCCCGTGCCCCGCCAATTCTAAGTGGCATTACCATTTTTAAAGAAACTAATAGAAAATTCATGTTACGATGACAGTCATATGCTGCTCTCAAGAGCTTTTGCAGGACGGAAGCCGAAATCTCGCCGAGCGACCGTCCGGTCTTCAGAAGTTACACACCTGGCAGCGGCTATTAGGTCTCGGCGCGTTCTTGTGGCTGCTTACCTGCCGACGCAGATCCTTTGCCTTCTTCTTCTTCTTAGTTGCAAAACTGCTGCCGTGATGACAGCAAAAAAGTTCTATCTGGAGGAGCGCCCCTGGCGGGGGTGATCCACTAAATCCTTTTCCTTGCAAGGAAAAGGATTTAGTGGAAAACTCATGAGATATACTATTACTACTGTGTATTGGAGATGCATGGATAATTTTGGGTTTACCTCGAGATAAAAATCGAAATAAATTTGAAAAGTTGCGGAGTTCGTCAAGGGCTTCGCACGTGATCTATCTGGTATATAAGTGGGCAAGTGTCGGGTTTCCCACATGAAATCCATTCATAAACCTTATAAAAAGTACTTGGGACCCATGTGGACGTCCCACATGGACTCTAATATACTTCTCACAATTAAGGGCTCCATGTGGCACCCAGTTTCCATGTTGGTCGAGACGCTGCAAATCTCATCCGCAAAGTCAGTGGCGTCAAGAACTCGTTGCATTACTAAAATGAAATACTGTAGAGCTAAAAAGCTCAATTTTGTTCACTTTAACATTTCGTAGTGCATTAATCATCTGTAACTACACCTGATGGAAGTAAAGAAATATATAGGTCTTTAAAACAAAAAATTCGCAGTAAAACTATAAAGAGTTTGCAAATAGGTTTCGCTTCTCCATCCTTTGTTTTACTAGAAAACATGCTCACTAAGCATTTCCTCTCTCCAATAATATAAGACTTAGTTTCTCAGCACATACACTGTCAGGAATGAAAATGTTGTGGGAATTCGCTTAGCAGGAATGGAAATCTATACTGCATGCCAAAAAGTTTTCACTGAATTCATGGATATGCATCCCTGTGAATTGGAAAATATTGTAATCAAAACTCTACTAGCTTATTGCACGGCCGAAAACTTGGCCTTTCAGTCCTATGATTTTCTTGAAGCTCTACACATCTGCACGACGCATGAGGCTAGAAAACTGTCTCACCACACTAAAAGCCTTTCAAATTTTATTTACTGTAATAAGAAGTATATGTTTCGTAGGGACAGCCGAGTCACTCATCCATTACAACGTAGCTTGTGGCTAATGAGAGAACCAGCAGCGAGTTATCTCAATAGTACACGTAACGCCCGACAACGGGTTATGAAGGCGAGCTTACGCAACCAAAAAGCCCCCATCGATGGGCAGGGTATGTCCATTGATCATGTCGCTCTGATCACTCAGAAGGAACATTGTGGTGTTGACGACGTCAGCCACTTCTGCAAATCGACCCACGGGAATCCTGCCCAAGACAGCCGCAGTTTTTTCTCCATCGGCCGCAAACTCTCTACTCAATTCCGTCAAAACTAGTGTAGGATTAACGGCATTAACACGGATTCCTTTTGGCCCAAGTTCTAAGGCCATGGATCTAGTGAATGAGTCCACAGCTGCCTTGGTACCGGAGTAAACCAATGCATCAGTCACGGCTATTTTGCTGCCCTTCGATGAAGTATTGACTATCGTCCCTCGCTCTTTCCTGGCGATCAGATCACCAGCAACCACCTGTGTGACATTCATTATCGCCTTGACGTTCACACTGAACTGTTTGTCGAACTCCTCGGGCGTCGCATCCAGAATCGAGTTGAATATGACGATCCCAGCGTTGTTGACGAGCAAGTTGATTGGCGTCACCTTCTTGACTGCTTCCCTCGTAGCCGTCCAATCGCAAAGATCCACACAGATAATATCAATTTCAGGATGTTCTGCTTTCAGGGTATCCAGGTTGCTCTGCAGATTGCTGAGGGAGAACACCTTCGCCCCGAGCTCAGCCAGCCTTACTGCTATGCCTTTGCCTATCCCTTGACAGGCACCGGTCACCAGCGCCCTCTTGCCAGAGAAGTCGTACGACATGATGAAGCTCTTGGAGAATATCTGTATAAAGGAAAATTACATGTTTAGTGGTAGAGAAAAGTTCTAATCATAGTATATACCAGGGACGTTCGCTAAAGATTTTCCCCTGACCTACTTAGAATCAATATATCTAATTGAAATTGAAGCTGTGTATTTTCACGTTCGTGTATGAGTTGCGTAATGATTTGCAGCATTGAACTCACATCGCTTCCTTTTTTTACTGGCGTTAAATTGAAGTAAAGTAAGGTGTGACTATGAACCCAGTCGAGTAACCGAGCAGTGATCAGCGCCCTTTACTCTCCCGGCCTAGCCGCATCTGACGTTCATTTATTTCCAGCGATGGCGTCATTTTTGAAGAGAACACGTTTTCTAGATGATGAGACACTGATTTTGAAGGTGGAGTCATCGTTTGAGGCTCAGCCCATCGACTTTTAAGAACATGGTCTCCACGGATGTGAAAAGTGTATAATCGTGGGCGGTGCCTATCGAAAGAAAGACTAAGAACAGTTCCAAGTTTGGTCTGTCTGTGTCTGTTGGAAGTGAGGCAGGGAAATAATCAATGAACGCAACACATAGTATTTTTCAATCATTTCACATGTCATTTGAACGTTTCCAAAGTCCCAAAATCAAGGCAACGGGCGACATCGGGGGTAAAATCCCAAGAAGATGCTCCCCTGCTTGGTCACGCGCTGTATACGGCTCGGTGTGAACAGGGCTTAACACAGTGTGAGCAATGACATAAAACAGCGCCTTAATCGAACCCAATTTTACGGTATTACTGCTTCTTTGGAAGTACATCACTTCAGCATTTTCCTCCTTTTTTTCGCTTGAAACAAATACGGTAGAGTTCAGAAAAGTTGAAACTAGGGCACTATTCAATTTCCTGATGTATTATTCCAAATACTATTTTGAGAGCAGAAGTCTGTCGCTATCGCACCCCCCCCCCCAGCCATCATGGTTTCGTCCACCGGAGCATTGAGGTCGTTGGCGAGTACAGCAAGTTGTTACACGAAGACGCTCTAGCTGGACCTCGGCACGCTAAGAGAACTATCGTAGATTCCATAAAAAAATGCACTGGTAGTAGTGGAGTTTGAGTTGACGAATGAGAGCGGGCAGTAACAAATTACTCTGCGTGATGGTGAATACGGCAAGGACATCTCGTAGCTCAATTCATAATATCAAAGAAATTACATATGAATTTTTTTTAAAGTAGACAATAGGCTCAGAATTCTCCCTAGGCGTTGCAAAATAAATCCTAGTCGTGCACTGCAAACTTGCTACGTTAGATGAAATGTACTCGTAGATCGGTGCACCATTCTTATGGCAAACCACTTAAGGTTGATACAAAGAGTACTGCAAAGTGAAAACTTGAAATTTGTTGAGATTGTTATGAAGGATATAGGCACATTTAAAATTGAAGACTTCAATTCTAGGTATAATTTTAAAATGTGAACTGAGTCTCAGTGACATCGATGCAACTCGCAAGCGCATAAACTGTTCGCTGGAACTTGATCTATAATAATCACCCACTAAACACGACCGAATAATCAGGGGATTACTGTCAGCCTCAAATTTGGAGAACAACAAGAAATGACGGCGCAAGTCTCCGCGAGGAGACTCTTGGCAGTGAT
>LQNS02278187.1:16487204-16499257 GCA_001587735.2 Parhyale hawaiensis
TCTGTTAGCTCTACTGTAGTATACGGTTCATTGCTGCTACACAGGACTGTATATGGTCACGTGTTGCATTACTATTTAAAATAAAGGCACATACTGCAATTTACAACACGTATCGACAGTTACTGCACAGAGAGAGTGTTAAGTTTGTTTAACTAGACGTAGAATACTCTGGCAAGCACTAAAAATAACTATTTTTAATACTTGCCAGACTAATTCGACGTTTAGTTAAACAAATTAATCATTCCCAGCGAGTAGCAAGCCTGTCGATTCGAGTTGTCAATTGCAGTGCGTGCCTATATTTTTAAAAGCAATATAACTCGTGGCCGTAGTCGCGCATCGTTGAAATGAGCTGACAATAGTCGAACTGTGTCCGAGGAATTGCAGCAATGAGTCGTGCGCGCATCGAAATACTGTGCCTCCCGATTGTCGAAATGAGGTATAAAATTCGGCCCAAAAAAGGGACATAGCGACTCGTACACGACAATTCTTCGTCGATTCTCCGACACGTCCTACTGCAATTATCTGCAGTCGCACGACTGTCGCTCGGCGATTTATTTTGCCTGGGTAGGCTTTCGGTTGATATGCAGCAAGGCTAGCTTATAGTTGCCAAAAAATGAAATTCTTCATTAACGAAGGGCTCAGTTTTTTGCCTCACTAGGTATATGCCAATATGCGCAAAACAACGACGTATTTAACACTTGAAGCGGGGCAAGCAAGCTCTACATAATTAACTAGATGACAGTACGAGCAGTTTTCTCCCGCCCTTGTCTGAACTCCCGCATCGCTATTCAGAGAAGAGGATAAATGACTACATCGGCAACGTTTACTTTATTCATTGACAGAAACAAGGGTTACCTTTTTACAGTGGACACAAAACCGCGTAATGCCGAAGACACGTATGCATTTCCACTCCCAACTGATTGCTCGGATGTGCGGCTCGCGGGCCGTTTCGATGCATACTTAAAATCGGTAGCATAGATGCTGTGGCATAAATGACGTACGAGTCTCGCATCCTTGCATCAAGTTGTCGGTGCAAATGCCTAGTGTGGCCCCGGCATAGCAATCACTGAAGCCAGCAGGAGTAGTCAAACTTTTACAGGCAAGGGCACAGGACATTAAAGAAGGAACATTTGCTTTCGTAGCTCAAACGATAAACGTTTTTACCATTTGACACATTTAAGGCCCGTTAGGACTACGCGTAAGCTCTTTATTAGGCAGATATCTCATATCTCAAACCACTGATAGATATTCTGAGATAATTCCAGTAAACTAAAGGTGCTGTATGACTGAAAAAAAATTAAATAGGGCACTCAAACATTCCCCGATCATAGAATTCAAGGAATAACGGGGACCAAGAATTATTCTAAAGCTAAAAAGTCATGAAGAATCTAACTCAGAACAAGATCATACAGGTAATTCGTAGAAGTAATTTATTGAAAAATAGAAGTATTTCATAGAATTAAGTAATCTACAGAGGTAATTCATAGTACCAAAAGCATGTTCGACACACATTCGATTTAGGTTACTCTCATTACTTCTTAGGGCAACGTTATTACGCTCATAACATGAGGAATTATTTCTAAATTAGGTCCACTAAGACCTAGGGTAACCATCAAATTTCAAACAACGCACAACTCAGAATTTGACGGACATACAAGCAACCCAGTGGCTAAATTACAAACTAAATCTTCGACCATTCTTGGCCATAGCTTAGGTAGATAACGGTCGTTCAAGAACAGCGGAAATTTGCAAATCTGGAGCACCAACCAAGCATACCATTTGGCAACCAAGTAACAACAGACACAAGTTTTACCCGGATAGCGCGGCTCCGTTGCAGGACAGACGGCTTCACTGTGTACAAATATTAACTTTGCTGTGGGCAGGTGCCGTGAATAACAGGTTGCAGTGTTCCAATGCAACTCGACAGGCAAATAATCAAACCCAACCGCCGGCCGTAAGGGAACGAAACTAATCAGCTAGTGCCAGATATGGGAGTAACTTCGGGAGACCACGTATGAAGACTGATGGAAAAAAGAACAGCGAAAGTGGGAACTATAGGAAAGGAGTAGGAAAGAGCTAGGAATATCTATATACACCTGGTAGGGAACTCTTTTGGACGACATAATGTTCAAGCAAATAGGTATCTCTGATTGGTTTTCAACCGTGGCTTATAAAATCTTACAATGCATCAATGCAACAAAATAATGTAAAGAGGCTTCAGATAAATACCAAGTCATTACAATTACAAAGACAGAGTAGTTAAAACAGACTCCCTCAGGGGTTAACTTCTCTCAGCAATAAAAGTCAAGAGTAATAGATCTAGTATGACAAAATAAACGCAGAACCCATGCACCCGGGCGTAACACACTCGGACATAATAAGCCAGCGAAGAAGAAAGAGGAAAATGAGAGCAGCATGAAAAGGCAAGAATATATGTACTATATGTATACTTAAATCTTCAACAAAATATTAATATCACCCTCTCACTTCGTTCACGGGTGACAATAAACTTGTGTAAACGAAACCTTTGTTTTCTTCGGTTTTATTCGTGGTAATGCTCTGAAAACGATTTGAGCCATTTGCTCTCTGATTTTGTAGTAAATTAAGGTAGGTATCATGAGCTTACAGTCAATAAATAACTCGTCTGTTGTGGTGATTTGGGACGTGAAGGCGAAGCCTCGGTCCGATTCTGACGTGAGTCAACTGAAATACTATGAACTCATAGGCAAGGCTGCCAGTGGGATTTCAAAAAAACCCAAGAGCCCATATGATGCTATCAGAAAACCCAAATCTTGGGAAAACCCAAGCTTTGGCAGCCCTACTGACATGGGCCGGCATATCCGCAGAGCTGCGGCGTCCACATGCAGCTTGGGTTGTTTTTTGGTTGCATCAGCTTTCGTATACGATTGTGCTTATATCAGTGGTTCCCATGGTGGACGCTACCACCTACCACGTCCGTTGTCGCTGGATGACGAAGCTCAGACTTGGATGATCTAACTTCATAATAGATGAAATACAGCGAAGAATAAAGACCACATTGAAGTCTAATTCGGTTGGCTATATTTCGTGACAGAGGCCTCGCATGTATTGCATTGCAATCATTAAAGAGAGAGAGAGAGAGTCCGCATCACACCCCGTACAAATTCATCTTAGCTCATCGAACTTCTTAATCATTTCCTGGGAATTATCAGCTATATTAAATAACTAGAGTACTCGGCCGTCAGAAATGATGGAAAAGAAATTGTGATATTTTTCCGTTGCCACAGTTTCATCAATACAACCGTCAACGTAAGTGAGGGAATATAAGAGATGATCGTTCTGGGCTTCACACCTGCTGAGTAAGGAAACCTTTCTCTTCCTTCTGCAATATGGATAAAATTAGGCAATTGCTATTGCAGTCAGTCATTCATCACCAATAATTTCATTTTCAACTCGGTATCATGAATAGGTCAACATATACAAAATGATTTATATTTTTAGCACAGAGAAAAGCTGCTTCGACGACGAATGAAATCGAAGTGAATGAATATGTGATGCAATGACATTATCTGTTGGAAGAAACTAGGAGTCGGAATGCATGAAAGTGCTCAGGGAAATTTGAAATATCTTCGGTGTTTTGATGTTGACGTTTGCAAAACAAAGAGTACATTTTACATAAGACTACCGTATACTTTTGTCATCGTCTGCAACCCTGCCAATCATAACTGCTCAAGAAAGTACTCCTCGAGGTAAAGTTAACAATGAAATACCAGTGCCAATTTATCTCTAAGTGACTCCTCCCCTCTAGGTGAGACTCCTCAAAAGACAATAATTAACCCGTTAAGATGATACTACATATGTATAACTCTTGGAGCATGGGCTGAAATATCGGTTTGTCGTAGGATTAGGTGTTGTATGATTTCGAAGATCTTTTATGTAGTATATAATGCGCTTGTCGTTCTAGGAGATGTGCATAAATGGGCAATAAGCATTTGAAAACGTCATGCGATCGTTCTTTCTACACTAAATAATGTTAAATTGAGTCTTTAAGTGGCTAGGTTCTGAGGCTAAACAATTTTATCATTTCTTTGTTAGTGAACGGAGGAGAACAAAGATGCTTCTCCTCTGTAGATAACACGGGAGAGTTCAGGGACACTATATCTCCAAGCAATAGGAGTCGCGGAACTGATATGATCGACTGTTGTTGGGCGGTGAAAATGGCTTATTGCAGCGCAGTGTCAGGCAGCTCTGCTTGCGTGTTTGACATCAGTACAGAAAGTCCAGACGTTACGAACGCAATAGATTTCGAAAGGCTGGCTGCTCGTACAGTGAATTGTTGGTAAGTCATTATCAAGTGAACTTGAATTATAACCATCATGTAAATGCTATGAAAATGTGGTCGTTGACTTAATTATTTTTATCAAACAGAGGAAAAAGTGTAATTGATAACAATAGAGTGTGTTAAAGACAGCCGGTACTCGTTGGAGTACCGCATATTACTATGGCAACGTGTTTGGGCCTGCCGCTTGTTCCTCTCATGATGATCAGTGACATGGGAACAGATGCAAGTAACTGTGCGGTCACGTCATCTTTTGCTGACGATGCACGACTACTGACAATAGTACAGCCAGTGGAAGACGTGCACCATGTCCAACGAGCTTTGGAAAGTATGTGCCAAAGGACAGAAAGGAATAGCGTGACTTTTAGTGAAGCGGAATTCAAGCTGCTTCCACATGGAAAAAATCTATCCTGTTTTAGTCAACATAAACCACTAGTGATGGGCATGAAATTAAAAGATGGCAATGTAACAAGACCTTGACGAGAAAAATGAAAGATAACACATTTTTTAAGGGCCATGAGGCTAGAGTTACAGCCGTAGGAGAGAAATAGAGAGGATGGGTCTTACGAACACACTCCTCTCGCGAAGTAGCGCTGACGCTCACTCTGTAGGGGTATTAATTCTGAGGAAGATGGGATATTGTTCTCCTTTTTGGATGCCGAGTACGAGTTAAAAATTACAACAACTCAAGACTATTCAAAGATCATTTGCTGCTAAAATTCGAGGCATCTAAGAGATTGACTTTAGGCTACAACAAAAGACTTAGCTGTCTCCAGTTGTATTCGACACAACAAAGATTGGAACGCTTCGCAGTCATATATTTTTAGAAAATTCTGGAACGTATCACTGTGAATGTGAATAATCCGATTGTCTCAGAAGCGGTCCGAACATTGAGAAGTTTTTCATGCCCGTAGGTGTTTCATGGCGTAGTTTGGTGTGTCATCGCAGCAGGCAATACAGTCAGAAAAACTTATTTCAAGAAAAAAAGTGAAAAAGCGCGAAGCGAAACGCAGTTTCATACTAACACGCAGATGGTTCTTGTAGTTTCAAGTTTCATATCTTCAGGTGCATCAATTTTACCCGTTTTTTATGCATCTTGGTGCATCATCGGCTTTATCACAAAACTGAATCACATAAGAGCATCATCAACGTACGTACCAAGTGCATCATGAGACCCTATTTACATCACCATGATGCACTTTAACTAACTTCACCTTAATGATAATAACAATCTCATTATCTCGTAAACAGTGGATACATCTGAAGTAGATTTCATTCTGCCTCATTATTCTAGAATTTTGACGCTCTGGCACTGGTAGTGTGCGAAGCAGGCGACGAAGTCTGGGATGCAGGTGAATGAAAAATCTCTCACCGACTAACTTCGATTCTGGGAGTCTCACAGCGCTGATCTCTCCTCTACGTAATATTTCAACATCCAAACCCTACAGTTGATGCAAAGGAATACCTCGTCACGTGTATTAACTGCATGCAAGATAATTCGTGATTATTATAATGATCACCGTGAAGTTAGTTACAGTGTGTCATGGTGATGCACTTAGCATATTTACGACGCCCATGCATGTTTCGGTTTTGGGACAAAAATGCAAGTAATTTTGAAGCATCTTAGTGCATCAAAAGACTCCAAAATCTCTGTCAGACAAGGACGTGTGATGGACGCATTCCAATCAGAGATGTTGGCTAAGCTGTTGCGATAAAATACGCCAACAGCTTCACTGTGCGGGAGCAATGTTGTTTGACAAAGTGCCGCCGCACATCCGTAACGCCGCTACTACGAAAGTTGTAGAATTTCAAATATTATTATATCTTGCAGGATTGTTTTTTAAAGTGATTTGCAGAAATCTCAGCGGTTACGTGCACTGTGGAGATAATTTCACTGCTGGCTCTTCTCTTGGACGGTAGATGCTACTCTACAGGAGAAACCTACCATGGTGACTCCTCACACGTGACGTGATATTAACTACGTCACTTGCACGTCGTCCAAAGACCCACAAGGTGCATGGGTGGTACCATTCTACGTAAATAAGAGAAGACTATTTTCTAAGCGTTGACAGAAACAATTACAATGCAGATAACAACACATAAACACGGTTTAAATATGAACTTGAAACGTAATAAGGAAAGAATCGTTATAGGCGTCAGTGAGGTTGTTCCTATCGGCGAATGTTCGTAAACCGGATGTTTGTAGCTTGTGGAGTATCTCCTGTTATCATACTTCAGTTACCGAAGACTGTTTCCATCCTTCACTGAACTGGTATAGTAAGAGTACCGCACGATATCAGAACATCGTCTGCTTGTAAGTATATTAAAAAAAATTGATACCAGGTCCAAATTGATGGATTATTTTTTCATCTTTTTGTTGAAGAACTTCAAATGCAATACCTGGACGTTATTCGCATCATCTCAGATGACATTGTGTGGAGTCACGATGGTGGTTTCCTTCCGCTGGATCGTAGTTGAGGCTAAAGGGAGATTCAGCAGTGAATTATCTCGACAGTGCACGCCACCGCTCATTGTTGTTGTATCTAGCATTCTTTTTATAAGAATGTAGTGCAGCAAAGTTTCGAATTTTAGAAGATTTCATCGCCGTTTCGAATCTGCCGAGGTGTTTTGCTCAACAGTCTTGCTTCGCGTACAGTGAAGCTATTAGAATATTTTGTCGCCACGGTTGTGCCAACAACTGTGTATGTAATCCATGCATCACAAGTCCTTCCAGTCCTTTCCGAGTACCTGGCGACGGTCCTTCTAAACATATATGATTCTGAAATGTTTGAATCTTCGTTCTATTGAATATAATTTGAGACTGCTATGTCGTCTGTGGTAGTCAACGTCGTATGCCTCTAATTTTGGCAGTGAACGATCGTTGAATAGCCTCAGTTGTTCTAGCGGATGTCGTACGCAGCGTCCAAAGTGGAGAACTGTACTCGATCCACGGTAGTATTAACTGCTTCCATGGAGTGAGCATGCATAACAGCTACTACATCTAGCGATGAGAAAGCTCGTAAAGCCGATCCAGTCCACTTCTTTCTGACGGTGACAACGCCAACTATATATACTTCAAAGGGAGCATTGTCTTGTATTCGGACGCCAAAGTCTCTCAAAACTGTCTTTCAACTTCTTGTTCATTACTAATGGTGGATGCTGTGGACTCAAAAAGTGTCTGATTTTTCCATATCTAAGCAGCTCCCAATTCGTTTTAATAAAGTCACGTTATTCTTAACTAACTTTTGGCAGATATTTTCCAAATCACTTTGGACCGTTTGCACGTCTTCCACTGATTGTACAGCTCTTCATATATGTGAGTGGTGACGACAAGACAAATGTTTAGGTTCAATCACGGTGCTTTGTGGAACTCTTCTGAGAACAGGATGTATTGAAGACACCCTGTCGTTGACGCGATTACCCTTTGAGTTCTATTTGAAAGCAAGGATGATGAGACTTACAAGGTTAACGCACGAGGAGGGGCCGAGTTTCAGTACATCATGGGAAATACGCTGTGACGTCATAAAAACCTAGAACGTTAATGAGTAGCTATTTTGCATTGTTTCTTCATAATTTCGTTTTGACCTCCACAGTGTCCTACATATCCTACAATCTTCATAGCTTCATTAAAATATGTATCGAAGCATCTACGAACTTTTTTACCTCTCTGAAGGATATACAGTATTTTTGTTATTATTTAGGTTGTCTTTTCTGTAACAGGCACGCGCCCGGTCGGACAGTGTCCGTAAAATTTTGACCCAAGCTGTGCCGTCGCGTACGCGTAGTTAACATATCATCCTCCCTTTATCGTAAAAAATACAGCATCATCGGAAAAAAATATGGATTTAACATTCGCCAGTTTCAACAATATCGTTCCGTAAGACAGTTTAGGTGTGGGGAATACGGTAATATAAGTTTTTTGCAAGTTAGTTAACTTGAGTTGGACAACACTACTGTTATACTGCTGTAAAAATGACGCGCGCAGCGTATATACCCTATAGTTAGCTGATGTTTTCTAATACACCGAGCAATTATATGGCTTCTGCCTATTATGTATAGACGTTTGCTTTAATATTTCTTCGTCGGAAGGGAAGTAACTTGTTCCTCCGGTCCTTTAATGTTTTTCTTACAAATCTTGAAAAAAGTTCTTCTATCTCGGCCTTTCGTCATTCGTCTATGAGCAAATTTTGTTGCAGGGGTTTGGAATTATAGAGGATAGAAGATCATGGGTAGAAGACAGAAATAAATCGAAAACATTGAGGTATTCACCCACATGATCCCATCTTCAGAATGCCATTTTACTCTCGATAAATTTCACTTTATTTATTGCATTTTAAAGGCGATAAACTTGACTCCAAAAGTGCTTCTGACACATGCGGCATTAGCCGATTGAATTCATCTGCTCTTTTACAAGCCTTTAAACCAACGTTCCTTAAAAATTTCATCCTTCTGAAAGCTAAAAAAAAGGTCGTTGATGCCTTGATACATATGCATGTGCAACTATAAAGATTGTACGATATGTAAGACACTCTGGAGGCCCAAATGAAATGATGCAGAAACGATGCAAAATAGCTGCTTATTGCCGTACTAGGTTTTAATGACGTCACAACCCATTTCCCATGGTGCAATGCAGCTTGGCCCTCCTCGTGCGTTAACCTTGTAAGTCTCATCAGTCTCATCTTCCTTGATTTGATACCCATGTTTCCAGCTACCAAAGATGTCTTTCAGTGATACCTGTACGGAAAGTTTCATCATTATAATTTCGTAGTCTACATTATCACAACGTGGAGGAAAAGCCAAGAGTTACGATATTAACGACAATCTTGCATTATTAATAATATTCTGATCATATACCATGTATGATCTCATAGGTCATTTCATTAGTTAATTAATATGTTGTGTCATCAACATAGTTACTTTATCAAGAAAATATTTCTCAAATATAGAGCATAGTAAATGTTCACTTTTGATATCATGTGGAATGAATCTTCGGAAGTTAGGAGCACGTGTGCTATATATATTTTTAGGCATTATTTCAGTTTCACTTCACAGTCTCTGACAGTAAAATTACTGACCTAACGTGGCAGGAAAGCAGCTGTGGTTAAGAGAGAGAGGGGGGGGGCGGCTTACCTTCGCCTACGGTTTGGGTATCTTTCTTTTACATGAGGGCAAGGTGTATTGAGCCTTGGGGAATAAAACGACCGTGAAAACAACACGGAAGAGCTTTGTGGTACAATTATTTTTGTGGTGTTGATGAGAAATAGTTCTCACTGGTCTAGTTGAAAGCATTTGGAGGAGAGTTCGCCTAACCTTAGTTGCCAATAGTCTGAGGGTTTAGTTGGTTAGGCTGAGCTCAGGGGACTGATTGTCAGACTCTGAAATACGCTAGAACGACATAAAGTTAGGAGAGGTCCTAGACGGGATAAAGGGAAGTGGGTCAGCTCAGGTATGAGGCTGGTATGACCATCACTGTCGTGAGTTTCCTCACGGAGACTTGCGCCGTCATTGTTTTTGTTGTACTCCAAATTTGAAGCTGACCGAAATCCCGTGATTTTTCGGTCGTGTTTAGTGGGTGATTATTATAGATCAAGTTCCAGTGGCCAGCTTTGGCGCTTGCGAGTTGCATCGATGTCACTGAGACTCAGTTTACATTTTAAAATTATACCTAGGATTGAAGTCTTCAATTTTAAATGTGCCAATCTGCTTCATAACAATCCAAACAAATTTCACGTTTTCACTTTGCAATTCTCTTTCTATCAACCTTAAGTGCTTCGTCAGTGGAATGGTGCGCCGATCTACGAGTAAATTTCATCTAACGTAGCAAGTTTGCAGTGCACGACTAGGATTTATTTTGCAGCGCCTAGGGAGAATTCTGAGCCCATTGTCTACTTTTCAAAAACTTAATAGGTAATTTGTTCAATATGGTGAATTGACCTACGAGATGTCCTTGCCGTATTCACCATCACACAGAGTAATTTGTTACTGCCCGTCCTCATTCATCAACTCAAACTCCACTATTACAAGTGCATTTTTTATGGACTCTACGATAGTTCTCTTAGCGTGCCGAGGTCCAGCTAGAGCGTCTTCGTGTAACAACTTGCTGTACTCGTCAGCGACCTCAATGCTCCGGTGGACGAAACCATGATGGCTGGGGAGGGGTTGCGATAGGGACAGACTTCTGCTCTCAAAATAGTATTTGAAATAATTCATCAGGAAATTGAATAGTGCCCTAGTTTCAACTTTTATGAAGTCTACCGTATTTGTTTCAAACGAAAAAAAGGAGGAAGATGCAAAAGTGATGTGCTTCCAAAGAAGCAGTAATACCGTAAAATTGGGTTAGATTAAGACGCTGTTTTATTTCATTGCTCACACTGTGTTAAGCCCTGTTCACACCGAGCCGTATACAGCGCGTGACCAAGCATGGGAGCATCTTCTTGGGATTTTACCCCCGATGTCGCCCGTTGCCTTGATCTTGACTCACTTCCAACAGACACAGACAGACCAAACTTGGAACTGTTCTTAGTCTTTCTCTAGATAGGCACCGCCCACGATTATGCTCTTTTCACATCTCTGGAGACCACGTTCTTAAAAGTCGATGGGCTGAGCCTCAAACGATGACTCCACCTTCGAAATCAGTGTCTCATCATCTAGAAAACGTGTTCTCTTCAAAAATGATGCCATCCCTGGATATAAGTGAACGTTAGATGCGGCTAGGCCGGGAGAGTAAGGGTGCTCGTAAGAATTTCACAATCACAACAGGGCGCTGATCACTGCTCGGTTACTCGACTGAGTTCATAGTCACACCTTACTGTACTTCAATTTAACGCCTGTAAAAAACGAACCAATGTGAGTTCATGGCTCAAAATCATTACGCAACCCATACACGAACGTGAAAATACACAGGTTCAATTTCAATTAGATATTTTGATTCTAAGTAGGTCAGGGGAAAATCTTTAGCGAACGTCCCTGGTATATGCTATGTTTAGAACTTTTCTCTACAACTAAACATGTAAGTTTCCTTTATACAGATATTCGCCAAGAGCTTCATCATGTCGTACGACTTCTCTGGCAAGAGGGCGCTGGTGACTGGTGCCTGTCAGGGTATAGGCAAAGGCATAGCAGTAAGGCTGGCCGAGCTCGGGGCGAAGGTGTTCGCCCTCAGAAATCAGCAGAACAACCTGGACACCCTGAAAGCAGAATATCCGGATATTGAAATTATCTGTGTGGACCTTTGCGACTGGACGGCTACGAGGGAAGCAGTCAAGAAAGTGACGCCAATCAACTTGCTCGTCAACAACGCTGGGATCGTCATATTCAACTCTGTTCTGGATGTGACGCCCGAGGAGTTCGACAAACAGTTCGGTGTGAACACCAAGGCGGTTATGAACGTCACTCAGGTGGTTGCTGGTGATATGATCGCCAGGAAAGAGCGAGGGACGATAGTCAATACTTCATCGAAGTGCAGCAAAATAGCTATGACTGATATATTGGTTTACTCCGGTACCAAGGCAGCTGTGGACTCGTTCACTAGATCCATGGCCTTAGAACTTGGGCCAAAAGGAATCCGTGTCAATGCCGTTAATCCTACACTAGTTTTGACGGAATTGAGTAGAGAGTTTGCGGCCGATGGAGAAAAGACTGCCGCGCTCTTGGCCAGGATTCCCGTGGGTCGATTTGCAGAAGTGGCTGACGTCGTTAACACCACAATGTTCCTTCTGAGTGATCAGAGCGACAT
>LQNS02278187.1:16639991-16651163 GCA_001587735.2 Parhyale hawaiensis
AATAAGGTCACATGTGCCATTAAGCGACCTCACACAGGAAAATGCATTTTTGCATTATAAAAAGACACTTGACAACATATAACGGTATTATTATGTAAATATTAGTTCGTCACATAATAAATGACATTTTCTTGATTTAGCTATCACCTTATAACACTTCTTTTATGGGTCAATACAGCGGACACTTTACACTAACTCTTTCTACAACCAAAACGTGTTTTAAACTGAAGCCCGCCAATTCGTTGTCACACTGTTAGCTACTATTGATCTTTGGGAAGCAGGTAATTATTTGAAAGAGCAGTGTTTCATGCAGTTACAGTACACATACAGCCAGGGCAATAGGTAGCTAGCTATATGGCAGTAAGAACTAAAAAATAAATAAAAACCAGCATTGTACTGCCACTCTGCAAATTGTGCATAACTCCAAGGGCATGGTTGTAACTTGCATAATACCTAATCATTGTAGGCAAAAAGTGATGTTACCATTGTAAACAGCATCATATTTAACCTTAGAAACAATACATAACCCGATTTAATGAACAATTGTTTGCTAGGTATGTTTGCATCGCGCACGATTTGCCTCGCCTGAAAATTTGTAAATGAGGCAAGTTGTATTTTGGAATTAAGCTCAATGTTTTTTTTTGTCTTCTTTGCAGTCAATTAGAAGTGTGCTTGCAAATTTTTAGGCCGGTGCGACTGTTTGACGAGTTTAGAAAAATAAAACCGATTATGTGGACCTGTAAAATGCCATTTAGAGAGCTCTACATGCGTTCTGGTTGCATATCAATCTTTCTAGTGTACACCATCGTAAAGAGCACCCCTGAAACGTATAGAAAACATAGTTTATCTGCACCAATATATCACCTGGTAGTCTGTAGGATGCACACATTTTACCCTAGGTTGTAAAATAATTGGGGCAAATCGTGCGCATAGTTACCTACTTAAACTATTAAAAAGCTAGACATGTGTATCGCAGTCTTACTGAACACTAAACACTAGTAGAGGAAGGGTACAACGTGATACATACCAATTTTCAGGAATGGGCTGCAACAAATGAAGGAGTTAGAGCTAATTGATCATTTTTGTTCAAGATCGAAAATGAATTTTTAAATGCTCATATTTCGACCATTTCAAAGTACTATTTTTTTAATCATGCTTACCTGTGATGGATCCCTATCATCTTTGCAGGGTTAATAGCTACTAGAAGGATGGGGCTTTCTTTCTGTATTTTTGTCATTTCCCACAGACACTTCTTTTACATTGGAAGTGCGTACGATTTGCTTGGGTTTTTTGATGCGACGATTTGCCCCAATCGACGCTACACTCTGAAATATTGTTTTATATATATCCATCTATATAAAATTTATGTTTTTTCTCTTTTACAGATATTACCTTTGGTCTCTATTGTATATCTATTTATTTGGTCAGGTGGCTCAACTAAGCCCATTTCAAAATGGTCCAACAAACTCCAGGTGCTCCTGTTTTAAGTCTAAGAGGTATGTTTAGGTACTGATATTAGTTATTAGCTACTACTGAAATATTTACTATAATTTTTGAGTTTGGTTGTTATATTGAATGTTTCTAATATGCAAGTTTTACTCTCTATAGAAAATGGTAACTAGCTCGATAGTTTATTTCCTATAGTATATGACATTGAGGTAAGAATGAGTGGCTGTAATAGCTCCAGTGTTAGACTAGAGTGCCAGGTTTCACATTATGGCAGTTCATGCTTATGGCTGCAGTGTAGGTACCAGTAGTATGGCAATTGGCTTGTCCAGACCTCGAGCAATCAAGCCACAGTCTCTAAGTTCTTGCCTAGTTTTTGGTGAGCAGTTTGCCTCACTCTAAGACCCAGTTTGAATCATCAGTCATAAAAACATGTCAGTTGTAAGCAGTGTGCAAAGCATGGTAGTCTATCATAATGTTTAGCCTAGATTACTGTAAAAGAGGGTAATTCATGACGATTTTTGACGTTTTTTGTTCATAACTTCTTACTTTTGATGATGTTTGCTACAAACTTGGTGTCATTTTGTAGGTCTGGATAAGAGCTAGCTACAAAATGTAGTAGCTCTAAGAAAAAATTCTAGCTTTGAACCATAGCTGGTAATGAAAGAAAAACAAGTGTCCCGTAATACCCTGGCATGTGAGGCCATTCGGGACACCTGTAAAAAAGTGTCAAAAATGTATTTTAAAATTATTTTTTACCAGCCCAAATGTCTTTCATGATGATTAGAGGTGTTGATGTAGTATTTTTTCACCATATTAATTTGTTGGAGGAATTTTATGAAGTCAAATACACCTGTGGAGTAAGAATTGTTTTTTACTATTGTGTTTTTTCACTAGTTTCTAAAATATTTCAACTCTATTCTACATAAGAACATACATGGTTTGCAGGTAGATGTCATTGACAGGTAATGAATGTTGAAAAACCGCCCAAAAACTCTGTCATTGATGAAGTATACCTATGCCGTGCTGGTGAATCCTCTCTGTGACGTTCTGATTAATGTTACAATACAAAGCATTCCTTGGGATAATATAAGAGTCCAGCTAATGTCCTAAGAGACAATATCTTCTCTGCACTTCTCAGTGCTTGTTACATGTCCATCCTGATGTAATTCCTCCATAAAACGTAAATTAACACTAGTTTATAATGCTGCACTGTCGTAATTACTGTGCAGTACAGTTTCACTGGTAGTATCCAGTGCCACATTTGTTTTTATTAGCAAGATTTTCATGTAAATACCTACTAATGCTCATCACTTGGAACAACAATAAATGCTTTCATAATTTAAAAGATAAATCAGACATTTTTTGCTGGAAAAATTTAGTGATCCACGTTTTACTGGGTTTCCCGTAATATCCCGGGTTGCCGGAATGGCCGCCATTTTGTTTTGAGAAGAGGTAGATAAATTCTGAAGGTGAGATTCTATAGTGAACACCCTGGGCTACGTAGTCTATCACTTACACAAGTTTTTGTTCTCTGCCGTTTAGATTTATCTTCTTCGACCTTCGCCGGGGGGGACTTTTGGAGAAAAAATGAAAACTACAGTTTTTTCTACAATTTTTTCTGGTATTTTCATGGGCTAAATTGAATGCTTACAATGCTGAAGAGATAGTAATTTGTTTAAGTTTATTGCCTTTTTTCAATTTCTGAAATTCTATGTAGTTTGGTTTTTACATTCCTTAATATGTGAAGTGGGACAGCTTTCTCCAATTACCCCAAGTGTGCCGAATTACCCTGGTTTATGGTAGGCAATCAGGTTTTCTTCATTGTTTCACCCAGACTGGAGTGTGTATGAAATGTGTGACCAAGATAATAAATTGTCTCTAATACATTGCCATATTTATAGGCATTAGCAGGGAAATCAGTGTTTTTTTTTTTTGCAGGCAGTAGCCAGCTAGCTGCAGAGAAAAAAAGTCTCTTTTGCTCCAAGTTAGTTGTAGGAATAGTTCTGCTTTAGGCTGCAACACAAGGATTACTAAATGTATCATCAGTCATATTAATATACATATTATGTTTTTTTTTTCAGTGTTATGGGTGGCTCACGAAGCAAGGATGTGCCATGGTCTCCGGCACAAGGATTACCAAATGTACCGCCAGTACTGCAGTAGACGCATTAGGCGGTTGCGGAAACGGTTTGACTTGAGACAGGGAGAGAAGAAGTATAGAAAGAGGGAAATACATGCTGAAGCTATAAAAGATGAAAAGTAAGATCATAAGTGTTTTTTGCTAATCAGGGAGGTATCTATGTGTGGTAGCTAGCTAAATAAGCTAAGGATTGGGAATTGTTTGAAACAACTATAAAGCAGGAGAAAGCTAAATAAAATTGAATTTTTCTTTTAAGAATAGCTACCACACCAGTAGCCATAAAATAAAACTTGATTAGGTACCTACCCTTCAAGGGGCATAAGATGGGCCATAGGGTTAGGTTAGTTAGGTTTGCCCATCCTATGTTAGGGGAGTAGTGCCCCCAGGGGATTTGTGTTGGTTACCATAGCCATGAGCTAGGCCTTCGGGAATTGGGACGTCTGTCTTTCGTGCCCACTTTGCTTCCTTCCAATTTCTCACTCCTACTGATCTCACTGTTGTCTGTTCTTCCTCTTCTTTCCTGACTTGCTGTTCCCATGCGCATTGATCCTGTTTTGGGAAAACCTTAGTGCATGGGTTCCTCATTTTTCTATCAACGTACTATGTGTCCCTTCCTTTTCCTCTCTTGGAAGAGCTTAGTGCTTAGCCTATTTAGGGAGGCTTAAATCTTCTTATACTACTACTAATAAACTTAGTTTTAGTTGAGGCATTTAGGGCTCTATTCAAACTAATTTAGGTAGGTACTGTCTCTGATGCCACCGTCATTCTGTAGAGATTTCATTGTCGGTAAATTAGGATAGCTCTGCTACCCTGTACCTTCCAACTCTCTTCACCCACCACTCGCCAAAGTCATCCATGAAATCAATATCGTTTTCTAAGTTTTCTAATAACTATAGCTACGGTACTAAATGAGTGCAGTGGTTGTTTAAGGTGTCTTTTTGTGGCCACATTCGTGATCAGAATCACCATGATCATGATTATTATGATTACTGGAAAGCACTAGAACGGTCAATGATTTTATAAACAAATGAGAGATGCCTTGTCTATTTTCAAAAATTAGACTTCTATCATATTTACATGGAAGATGATGTGGATTGGCTTCTTTCTTTTAGAAATTCTTGTTTTCAAGCCAATACATAGGCCTAAGTGAACTAGCAGTAGCTATTCAATGAATTTAGACCATGTACAAGCATAAAACTAACAAAACTAAAACTCCGTGAGTCAATAATACAAACAATCAGAATAGGTATTATTATCAATTTATCCTTAAATTTAAGGAAACATCACTAACTTGCATTTCAAATTTTGAATTTTTGCTTGTTTAATGGCTGGAATCACTCTTTGATCACACATGATTAGCCTGTGGAAGAAATCACACTGTCATTAATTTTCACCGTTGATTGCTATCAGAACCACGCCAAAAAGTGGTTACAAAAAACGTATGGTTCATGATCCAGGCAGAATCATCTACAAGGTGGTCACAAAAAGACACCTTTTGTTGCGAGGGTGTCTAAAATGTATTCTAAGTTATTTAATACAGGATTGAATTCCTTTTATTTTTCTTTCCAAAAAAAAATTTTTGTAGTCATTACTGCTTCTCAAAGCTAATTTGCTAGGAACTGTGTTTCCTGAAAAAGACTTTAATAATGCTCCAAATATTCTCAATCTGGTTCAGGTCTGCACTTTGGCCGGGCCAAAATATTAGGTAGCCTACCTATCTACCTCAATTGAATGATTGTGCGCTCACGGGTAGATTATATCGGGCCCTATCTCTGTCATAATATATATGGGCCTTACCACCCCAGGGGCAAACCTGAGTACATTTTCCGCAGGAGATGTTGCATCTGGCCGCAGTTCCTGCTGACTAGGTTAGTTTTGTGAAGTTAGGTAGGTTCTCTATTTCCTTTTCTGTTCCGTGAGGTGGGCTGTCGATAGAGATAGTGCACCTAATCTGCGGGATATCTCCCATCTCTCTCGTATGGAAGGCCGTGAAAGAGGCCGACCACTCGAGTGTCTCCTACTATGCTTTGCGCCTTGTTTTCTGCCCGTAGTAGTGTACGTAGGCCGTGCAACAAATTATGTGGTATTTAAAGACTACATACTCACCTCTGTTGAAATACCTGAGTTGTGGCTACGGAGGTTAAGCAAAGTTTATAATAATAATTGAATGATTTTTAAACTATTTTATAGTTATTTTAGCTGTGTGTGCTGGAGTATTGTCCAATTGAAATGTGATTTTTAGATGCTTAGCTACAGGACAGTTTGAAGGAGCCCATAGCTAGTCTAAGACTTGGTGTATTTCATGCATTGCTAGAATTAGGTAACTATAGGCTTGACACAGAATCAGTGGGCCTGTAGCCACTGCAGTGAAGGCACGTCGTACAGTTATCGCTTCGTTACCATACTCTACAGTTCATATGATGCAATTTTTCAAAATTCTTTATGTGAGCTTTTACAATATTCAGGAGTATCACTAGAAGGACACCGTTGTGATTCATTGACCTGACAGCATTCCAAAGCCACTCATCAGCCTATTTCTTGCACCATAGGCCTAGGCTAACAGGAAGCAAATTTCTTCCTATCATTGATGATTTTTTTCTGTATGGGCTTCTTAGAGCTTTTTGTTTGTTAAGTGCATCACATTACTTTGAGACTTTGACAGTGTCTGGAAATTACTTTTCCTTTGGAAATGTTTTGACTTCATCAGAAATACTTTTTTGTCAGCTTTCAGAACAGCCATTTTCAGCTTGTGAATTTTCTTGGAAATGGTCGATTTGAGGTAGCTATCCAGAACCCGTTTTCTGGAAGCTCATCCTTCTCTCTTGTATTTTAAATCCATTAGCTCACAGTTAACAGAGCTATTGGTACTTTTTCCTTCCTCGTTGCTTCAATTATTTTGAGTTGTGTCAAACTTGCCTGTCTCAAACCTGCAATTCTGTAGTTATCTTGTTTCTTCATCAGTTTTTTTTTTGTTTACTCTAGTCATTTTAAATAAGACATACTATAGATTACATGCAGTCCTGTTAATATTCTAGCACAAAGAAAACTAGAGCACTCTGAGAGTGCATGTCACTACCAAGAAAGGCAATGGTTACAAAAATTTGACGTGGTACAGAAACATTGATTTCGTTTGTATCAACACCAACATCTCATCATTGTGCCTTTTGACAGTAATAGGTAACAGTTTCTGTAATTTTGTTGGAAGATCCAGTCGAAAAAACACTTTGAGTTATGCTGCAAACAAACATTCTGGCAAAAATTAGGTCAACTCACAAACAGACTAACCATTCGTCACCAAAATTCTATCATTTATGTCTTTCAACATAGGCTACTACTAATAACTCCTGGGAATTTCATTAAGATCCACATAGCTATAAATTTTTGAGTTCTTCTGATAGCAAGCATGAAATTAACCAGCAACAAATGAATGAACAAATACTCAAACAGACAATCATAAACATTTGGCCATTTACTCTTCGTAATGTTGGTAGCTACCTAACAACTCATGTAAATTTCATAAAAATCCATCAATAACTTCTTGAGTTATGGTGCCTATTGAGAAAAATACAGACAAACGATTGAATGAATTTTCACTAAAAGTTGATCGTCTGTCACTGCCAACATGCCTGATAATCCCTCTAAATTTTGTAAGGATCCATCAAAAGGTTTTTGAGGTATCTTGGTGACAGGCAAACAGAATAACTAATTGAAAAACATGACAAAAATATAGCCTCCTTGGCAGAGGTAGTTATACATAAATAATAGTGTACATCTTTGAAAAACCATCTAATAACAATTTCATTCTTCTTTTCATAACGTGGCTCATTTCTTGCATGAGTGTATCACAGCGTGTTTTTGCACTAGACTGTTGGAGTTGCCCCTGTTAATGGCCGAACGCTACTGGGCGTATGCCATGCAGCTGAAGGAGGAGAGCATGCAGGACCTGCGCAAGAAGTATGCCTTCAGGAACAAGCTCCGGAAAGCTGCAATTTACTGCTTCAACTTCGAAAAAATTGTTGAGGTAATACAGCTTCGAGTAATGGTGACACTACAGGACTATTAGTACTAAAATGTTCACCATAAGCTAGTGAATTGGGCAACAAATTTCAGCTTTTATTGACGTTTGTTCCTATTCTTGCTGTTCCTATTCTTGTTCCGTTCTTTACCTCTCTTGTAATGCTAGGTAGTGACACGAGAGTCTTGATCTTAGATCTCTTGCTAAGGTAATTTTTGTATTGCGGCCTTACAAATAATATTGAATCCATGAGAAGGGTAAGACTCATGACTAGAAGTATAATATTAGTTATAAAGTCCCGTGATTCTAATGGCAATATCAGGACCCCCTCTGTATGCTAATGGTTACTAACTACTGTATTGGGACTGACTACAGGCGTGTGGCAAGTGTGACGCCAGGACGCAGCTGGAGGTGCAGGGCTACAGTGCCTGGCTCCAAGGCACTGTCCTCTTCGAACTGGCTGAGTGGACCCAGCAGTGGGATACTCCTGTAGTGTACTTCAACAAAGCCATGTTAGTTTGTTAACATGAAGTAGTTAGACAAAACTTGAATGTAGGGCCTTCATACCTACCTCTGTTCACTGTTAAGAATGTTAACACGTTGACTACGTATTGGTACATATTTATACCACGTGGTACATATCTTATAGCCCGCCATTCGGGCAAACGTAGTCAACGTGTTAAAGTTGAATGCTTTCGCTCTCTCTGCTGTGTGGTCATCAGTTATTTATTATTTCAAGTTTTTATAATTAATGAAATAAAATTATATAGAATCATGTACCGTATATCTAAGTCTCAGGAATATTCTTGCGTAGGGAAATTTTTCATGTCTTATATATATGCGATCTATGTCTCATAGCTTTTTATTTTCTTCATGAAGTAGCTAGCTATTAACTTGTTTTAATTCTTGCGTTGAGTGTATTGTGTATTTTTTGCTAAGCATTTCTGTACATGTAACTAACAAGTTGTTGGCTTTTTCCAGAGTTTATTGTTTAGTCCGGTTCAACTTTGAGTTTACTCTGGAAAAAGTTTATACAGTAGCTATACATATACAAAATGTATGTAACTTCAGTTAGATACAGTGCTTTTTAGGACTTTTCTGTGTATTTTGTATTATGTTCAAAATTAAAGAGAGCTTTGTCGACAATCAAATTACAGTATATTCTTTTGTCTCATGCTTGATGGGTCAGTTACCTCATTTCTCCTTTCTTCGTGAGTTAGGCTAATACTAATGAACCAAGTCACCTCACTCCTATGAAAGAAGTGCTTGCTTGGAAAAACAGAGTCGGCAATAAAGTGTGAAAACTTGGTGTGTATTGTTGTACAAGTTTGCCATGTTTCTCCATTGCTTTGTTTGTTGTAGAGCCATCTACTCGAAGCTAAGCGAGGCTGTCAATGAAGAAGAGGCGAGCGTGATCAGTGCCCTGATGTCAGAAGTGGAAGTGCAGCTGCGCTACTGCCGGCACCACCTCGGGGACAAGGCTGCCACTTCCTCACTGCTGGCTATGACCGACGATACCGCTCTGGGAGAGAAGCTCAATGTATGACCCCCTTTTGTGTTCTTTTCTGCTTCTCAATTGTTCAATCTTAATTTTTGCTTCTAAAATGTTGATCATGACTAAGTCCCATAGTCCTGTTGAAGCGATCTGTATATCTTTTTCCCTTAAAATAGATTACCAGTTCACATTCAGTGGTTTGGAGGCATCGCTTCTTTTCATGAATATATAGCTACACAGGCGTCAAGGTTAGTCACACTCTACAAGGAGCACCAAGTAACTGCACGTTATAACCAGGCCTGCAGAATCAGAAAAGTCCTACACTAACTAATAGCTTCTGCTAGTTTCCAACTGTTCGGACTTCAAATGTGCCCCAACGCTTTTTCTGAACACAATAGGTTAGTTTTCACTAGTTCCGACTATCAGTCCGCAGGTAAGCTAGTTTCCGATTGCCTCCTGGTCTGCGCGATTCTGGTTACCGGTATAACTGTGCAGTGAAACTTCAGATTGGTACTGCGATTTATTTTATTATTATTATATATATATATACACGGTACTAGCTACTACATACAGTAGCATCCAAAATTAGGGAACAAAACGACCGGACAATGTATCGCCTTGCATTGAGGGACCACTTTTGAACTGCTGCAAACGTTTTCTAAGACATCGAAGGCTACGTCAAAGTTTCAACGCTGTGACGAGAATTTACTAGGATTTGGCATATTTGTTCGTTGTCCTAGGAATAAACCTCTCGCAATAAAAACGAAACACCAAGGTTAGCATTCCCGTAGAAGCATGTACTCTGAGGGTCCAATGGGTTTTTCAGCGACTCATCAAACATCATGTGTTCTGGGAGTGATGTAGTTATAGTGTTGATCTAAGTTATTGTGGTGGTACGAGTATACTGTATTTTGGAATGTGCATTTCCTCTATAGGTGCTGGTGTCTCAGGCAAGAGAAAAGCAAGCGGCCACTCTGAGTGAGGTCACCTGGAGAAGCCGCACATTGTCTGTCAAGCATGAGAAGGTGAGCTTGTGTAGGTACTATTGAGTCAAGCAGCAAGTCATTACAAATTAACTTTTGTTTCAAGCCACTGCCATTCAACTGTCTGGATGCAGCGCCGCGTGTCAGGTCTCACACAGCCAGTTGTAAAAAATGCCCTTGATGAACTTCTAACTATATTCTTTGCTTATTACCTCCGCCTAGGAGGTTATGTTTTCTTAGAGTTTGTCTGTCACCAAGATAACTCGGAACGTTTTGGACGGATTTTGTATAGAATTGCATTAGTTGCTAGATAGATCACGAAACGTAGCCTAAATGACCAAATTTTTGTGATCTGTCTATTCGTTTGTTTGTTTGTCTCTGTGTTTGAGTTTATACTTTTTAGCAAAATGACTCAAAAACCAATGAACGGATCTTCAGGAAATTTACAAGAATTGTTAGTAATGTTAGATATATGTGATTAAATTTTGTTGATGATCGGTTGGTCTGTTTGTGTATTTGTCTAATGTTTGTTGGTATCATAACTCAAAAACTTATGAACGAATCTTCAACAAAATTACGGAAGTTGATTTTATCGCCAAGAGGCACAAATGATTAAATTTTGGCGTTTGATACAAAGGAAATCATGTTAACCAATTTGACTTTTTCATAACCTTTGCCTTGATTGGCGGAGGTATGCGCTCTCAGAGTGCTCTACTGTAAATGTGCCGCTGCTATGTTGTGCACGTATTTTGTAACATGGAGTGACTAATGCCTGATTCTAACAGTGATCTACAATTTCCTATAACCTATTTACGGAACTTTAACGTAGTAATGAGGTGGAGTTACCATTGCTCTGTGTTAGCCGCGGCTGTTCCTGCTGCAGGGTAGCGAGAACACTGGAGCTACGTGTAAGTTACATACCGTATTTATTAGGCTGAGGTTAAGAGTTCTGCTCTTGTGTGACAGGTGCGGCTGTTCCTGCTGAAGGAGAGCGAGAGCGGCGGAGCTGCCAGCAAGTCGCGTCCTGGCGATCGTCTCAACCAGCTCGAGAAACTGCTCATGGAGTGCAAGGACGCCATTGCGCTTGTCC
>LQNS02278187.1:16671501-16685990 GCA_001587735.2 Parhyale hawaiensis
GGTGAGAGCCACCCGCCCACAGGGGGCAAGAGGCTAGTGGAAGTTGAACTTCCATCCGGCGTCTAAACAAAGCACTTTCGCCTCAACTAACGTTTCGTTAGCTCAAGGCGAATTATTTAAAGAAAAAAAAGCGTGCTTCCCAAGTTTCAGTTACAGATATAAATGTATTGTTTAACCTGTTACGGGCTTGCGTCGACTTGTGTTGATCTCCCGTTTTCTTCCTTGATGACTGAATCTCTCTATTTATGGGTAGGAACTTCTATTAAACCTTAATTCTACTAATAAAAGACTAAACGAGTGCAACAAATATTAAATTTTTGGCGATAAACCCGTCCGCCTGGCGAAGTCAGGCTTACTTGTACCTGTCTGTTACCAGGTTAATGGAGAATTAGCAGCTGTTCAAAAGTTCACACGAAATGTTGAAAAACAATTATTGGTCATTGTTCTGTATGCAAATATAAAAGTTCGCTGTTATCTTATTCGTAGCCGCCATGCTTCGCTGCACAAGCTTCTTTATCCGTAGGAATACACCACTCATGGGGCATAGAATAATGGGCCTTAGGGTTAGGTAAGTTTAGGTTCGCCCATCCTATATTATGAGGAGCAGCGTCCTCCCCGGAGGGCCCTTTAGGTTACCTTAGCCATTAGCTTGGCATTCGAGACGTCTGCATTTCGTGCCCACTTTGCTTCCTTCCTATTTCATACTCGTACTGACCTTACATTCGTCTGTTTTTCTTCTTCTTTCCCGAACAGCTGTTCCCATGCGCGTTGATCCTGTGTGGGAACACCTTCGTGCATGGGTTCCAGGTACATATCGACACACTATACGTCCCTTCCTTTTCTTCTCGTAGAACAGCCTAGAACTGAAGAAGGGAGGCTTAAACTATCTTCTAGGTAGCCTACTACTACTCACTGTAGGAGTAGGGACCAGGAACACTTGTTGCAATACTAACACAGCGTGGTATCAATAGGACTAATTGATTCCTGCAGTTTCATATCGTTTCTTATTTGTTCAAATTAGGCACTTCCAAATTCCATATTTTCGAAGGTTTTGAACGCGTCAACTGGATTATACGAATTATTTGGCAGAGCTGTCGTCGAAAGCTCGGCCAGATAGATCGTTAAGCCCAGTTGAATCGTCCTAAACCTTCGTAAAAAGCTTCATGTGGATAAAAACCAAGATTCCGTGGTCGGATGAACCAAGGTTGACTTGGTCTGACGGTCCAGCAGGGTTGCTGAGTCGAAGTTAGTATATTTGGGGTCCAGGGATTCGGGGCGTGAAACTGGGTAGAACCAGGATTTGGAGTCTGTGAAACTGGGCCTCTTTGGGTAGAAAAAGTCTGGTCTCTTTGGGTCCCAGGAGTTGGAAACTGGCGAAATCCCTACAGTCCATCCGACTCCGAAACCCTGGTTTCTGTCTAGTCTTGGACCCCAGATACAGCCGGCTTCAGCTTACCAACGCTGACAAACCCAAAGTTTTTGTCGCGAAGTTTTTTGGCCACCCAACGCCATCATCTGCATAAGTTAAGTTGTGGCTTGTCATAATTTTTTTCTTTTTCTTGTGAACAATTATCTTATTTTGAATAGCATTTCCAGAGCATTGTTATTTTTTAAACCGTCGCCCTTCTCCCATCTGACTAATCTAGGTGTCGTAACTGTAGCACCCCTTAGTTAATGCACTAAGGTCTTTAGCTATTCGAAGATGGTCATAGTTCTGAACCATCGGTAGTAGTCACTCCCAGTAGCTCCAGCGCCTCCTCAACATGTCTGGTGCCACAAACTTGGCATCTTACTTGAGGCAACAGCGGCGGGCCGACGAAGGTGGCGGTGAAGAACCGCAAGCTAAAGATGCTTCTACCTCAGGTATGGTGTTGGTGTGTGCGGCAGAGTAGAAGCCTGCCCCAAGAACTTACGTGCGGAACTCTTTCTTATACAGTATTTAACAACAATAGTCATGTCAGATCAAGAGTAACGCGAAAACTATCGATCCGACAGACTTGTGTATTTAAAATGTAGATCATCGACATTCAGTAAGAGGTAATTTACATTTATCACAGTTACTCACTTTACTAAATTCTTTCTGAATGTTGGCCTTTATGGTGGAAACGTCCAGTTTTAAACTGCCATACCATATCTTTAAGATCTATCGTTGGCACTTAGCCTTTCGGACCTATGTACCGTATGTTTTGATAGTGCCATCTCAGCAATGTAACTTGAAAATACCCTCCCATTAAATCCAATAGGTTGTGTGTTGCTCTTCCATTATGTCGTTCTACTATTGAGGAATGTCTGCGGATTTCTCAAACTTGCTCTCCGTAGCTTACTGCTACTTCACCTCTGCTCCTCGTACTACCGAGTTGTCTACCATCTAGATTTGATGCGAAAACAAAAATCTCATTAGTGTAGTTAAACGAATGAGCTAGTGAAGAGTTAGTGTTATTTACTTACGTTGTCCTCCCCACCGAAAAAATTGCACTGTTACTGAAAAGTATCGTATATTAATACACCCACTTGTATTTTTGCTAAATAAAAATCCTGCAAATTCGGCTTGAGATGCTCGTGTACTTCCAGTTAGCTGTCGCCCTCAGGAGGCGTAGGGTGTGCATGTTAGGTGCTCGTGTTCTATGTTGGGTATCTCATCCGTCTGCTTATCTTTCTTCCCATATCCAGTATGCAGTCTTACTCTTGGTGAAAATCGTGTTGCACTTCATTCCCTACTTGCTTTCAACTTACTGCCAAGTTTTTTTTTCTGTTTATGGGCTTATAGCTCCGCTTGTTTTGCCCACTCACCTTTTTTTTGTCTTGATCCCATTGTTTTTTATTGGAAGGCTCTAGCGCTGAATGCGACTTCAGCCTCTACTTCTCAAAATCCAAAACACTACCACTAATAGTCCACCTAACTGTCGCAACTTTCTGTTTATTCACTACCCGTTTCTCAAAACAAATAACGCATTAAACCACTCACATTCCATTTAAATGCAGCAACTTCTTTCATTTAACCACAATATTTCAATATACAAAACACAGCCCGCCCGAACATTCCATATAACAACAGCAACTATTTTTGTTTACTCGCATTTCTCTGGAACATAAAACGCTGTAGCTAATATTCCACATATCTGCAGCAACTTTTTTCTACGTAGCCGAAATTTCTCAACGAGTACAATACGACTCATATTTCGATTATCTGCAGCACCCGTACTCAACGTCGAGGGCGCCTGGGCCGCAGTGGGGTTTGCTGTGGTTCTGATCGTGGTGGGCATACCCGTGTGGTGGCGCACCACCACCGTCTACAGAGCACCACTGCCCTACACTGACGTACAAGAGCTGTCGGGCCTGCGCCGCCTCCACTTCGTGCCCGTCACTGTGCTGGCTGAGAAGCCCTCTGATGGAGTGCCCTTCGCTGCTGCTCTTCAGACGGAACTCAGGAAGCCTGGTGAGCATCCCTGGTGCGAGGTTGTCGAGATAAACAGAGCGAGATGTAGATGA
Organism: Parhyale hawaiensis; assembly: GCA_001587735.2. Taxonomy (NCBI): domain Eukaryota; kingdom Metazoa; phylum Arthropoda; class Malacostraca; order Amphipoda; family Hyalidae; genus Parhyale; species Parhyale hawaiensis. The sequence goes on from LQNS02278187.1 coordinate 16,674,991, forward strand.
AGATTGGCTCTAGATTTGCTATAAAAAATACTTTTGAAGCCCTTACCAATTGAATAATTTAGTACTTCATATACTTTTTCATTATCATAGTTATAGTTAAGCGGTTGAGATGAACGTTCCAGATCCACTTTACTTCTTTAGCAGAAATTTCTGCCCGATATTGTATGAGAGACGGTTGTCGGATACGAAGTACTAATTGCCTCTTCAAGGTACTCAGCCCATTAACCCTTCAGTGAAACATTTCTGTCGTCGTTTTGATTTGAAATGAATAATCTCCTAACACTAAACAATGGCTGTATGCTAAACGGAAGTTAGCTTGTTATAGAATTAACCTAATAGTAGGTATCCATGGCTGAGTACAGGTTCTGCTCGCTACCACGTGCATTCCCGAGGCCTGCTCAAACCACTGGAGGACGGCATCCGACAGGCAGCCTCCCTATCGGAGGTGATGACAACCGTGCAGCAGAACGTGGTGGCCCACAGCGGCACGCTCACCCTCGTGCTGCTTAGTAGCGGTGCTCTTCTCCAGCCGTACAAGCTGCATGTCTCCCGCCGCAACATGGTCCTGGTTGCTCCTGACGCTGGTGAGTCTGCGTGCATTTAACAAAGAATACCGAGCAGGTCTTGAAGAGCAGAAGTTAGCTTGAACTGAAGGAATTTTTCATTTTTCGACTCTACAGTCAACGAATTTGTTCAACACCATTATATCGAAGCTTTCAACGCAAGCTCCTTGAACCAAAATTAAAATTAAAAATATCTCATGAAAAATTCCTTCAGTTCAAGCTTAATTCTGCTCTTTAAGATCTGTTCAGTATTACTTCTTAGATTGACTACAGCCATCTGATGTGCTTCATTAAAAATGGAAATGGTCCTCTTATTGATCAAAAAATACCGATTGAGACGTGCAAATAACAGTTTTTGTTGGTAGAATTAGGCTGGGAGTCAGCTGCAGAATGCGTTAACGATGGTTTATTGCGTTAATTCTCTTCCTTAATGACTTGCTGTTCCCATGCGCGTTGATCCTGTGTAGACGTACTCTCATTCATTGTTTCAACGTTTCTTATCGACACAGAACTGTATCTGCTCCTTCTTCCTCTTCTCCTGAAAACCGGTCTAGTCTAGCTATACCTATATTTAGAAAAAAATGAGGTATGTAAAATTATTAGTTACGACTTGAGACATCTACGACGTGAGCAACAGCAGTAATAGCGCGGTAGAGGCAGAGACCCAATAACTCTGTTTCTTGTCTCACGTGCTGCAATGTCATCCCAACATTTGAGCTCGTTTTTGTTGCGTGAGTTCCTACCATAACTGTTAGCTAATAACTTGGTCTTGTTTCCCTGTCACTGTTACAGAAGTGGCCTCGGTTGCCTCTGTTCTCCGATCTATGACCTTAGAAACTCCAGTGAATACTTCACAGTCGTCTCTTGCTGTTCGTTCACGTCCCCCTGCAGTTCCGCCGCACAAGGTATGTCGCTCTAACTCTTGGCGAAATTTGCTCTCTCTTATCCCTCTGGGACTCAGGTAGCGGAAGGCTAGAGTGCTGAACTTATGACACTGAATACTGCAGGGTCGAAGACAGACTCAGGCAAGTGAACTCTTTTGACGCTTGATGTGATTACTGAACAATTGATATTAGCTCGTAGCTGCTGCAGGGGTACTGATCTTTCCTGGAAATAGGGAGAGTGAGGCACGGGTCGTTGCATAAGAGCTATCTGGCGATGGCGCCATAGCTCTTGACGATCCGTGGTTTACTGCAGCCGTGCACGCCAGAGGGGCCAGTTAGTCTGTATCTGCAGCACAGACCCATGCATGTGGGTTTCCTAGCAGCGGGTGTGGTCAAATTAACTATACCATTACCTATACTTTCATAGCCCTAGAGTGAATAATAGCAGTAGCCCAGAGTGAACAAAAACCTGAGTCTTGACTGCTCACTGTGAATGGGCCTCTTCGTTCGTCAATTGCTCCATATATTAAATATGATTACTACTTGAATTAATTAGGAAGGCGTACTACAACATTGTCAGCAAGTTGACAAGAGTGTGAAAATGGCAAGCAGAGTACTCGGAATCATCACCAGAAACTTCAAATACAAGTCCAAGGACATCATCGTTCCGTTGTTCAAGGCATTAGTGAGGCCACACTTAAAATTTGCGGTTCAATTTCGGTCGCTCGCCACATCTCTGTAAAGATATCGATAACATGGCAAGCGTCCAACGCAGAGCAACGAAATTGATACCGTACCTCAGCTGAGAAACAAGTCATATGACCGTCGCCTGAAAGAACTGGGTCTGATCTCTCTCGAGCAAAGACGACTCGGGGGGCCACTAATAGAGAAAAGTACTTGAATGGCTTCAACGATGTACCTATAACGGGACTCTCTGAAAGAGACCTTAAAGATCGCATGCGAAACAATAGTCAAAAACTCAAGCATAAAGCTCGAAACTCTAGGCAAACGAACTCTTTATTTCGTATTTTAAGTTTGCTCAGCTGTTGCGGAGGTACTGACTTTTCCTCGAGATGAAGAGGGTCGAAAGGGGGCACGAGTCATTGCATAAAAGCTTTTCGTTAATGGCGCCATAGCTCTTGATGATTCGTGGTCGATTGCAGCCATACTTTCCTCTGGGGCCAGATGGCCTGTGTCTGGAGCACGAACCTGTGCTTTGGGTTTCCCAGTAGTGAATGCAGTCAAGTTGACTTAACCTTCACCTCTCACAGGTTGTGAGCGAGCCCCACTACAGCCTCACTTTGACTCTAATGCTGCCCGAGCCTCATGCCGCAGTGGCCCAGTGGCAGCCCCGAGATGCTGTACACGGTGAGTGTGAGGAGACTGGAGGATGAGTAACACAAGGTTTGATTTCCCCACTTGGATCAAGATAATTTGATTATTTTTATTTTACACTGTAAACATCTGTATTTGCTAGCGTTGGTTTCGCACCTTTGGATTGAACTTCTTGCAAAGTAGCAAACCTGCTATGCTCGAGTTTTCACCCACCTCAGTCGGTATAAGTTAATAATGGACGCCTTAAGTCCTATCCCATGTAGTGATTCTAATACTTGTGATTGGAAATTCTTGCATTGCTTCGAAGTTCAACTACAGTATATTCTGAGAAACGGGACAGTACATGTATGACGTGTGGGCAGCAGCTTTGAACTGATTCTTGTTGGTTCCCAAGACTGTGTCCAGAATGCCTTATTTTCTCTTAATACTGAAAGCGCAGGCTAGCGTGTAGACGGACGTCTGTATGCCTGGAGCCACAAACAATACACTTAGAAGGGAAATAATAACTTTAGCACAAGATTGACCTTATCTCATTTTTACGCAATCAAATTTTCATGAAACTTTCTGGAGAATCGTGACATCTTATGGCAACACTGTTGAGTTTGTTTACATTTTGCTGTGTCTCCTGATTGACAGCTCTTTGCATTTTTTCTCTTTTTGAGGTGAACGACAACAATAGCTTCTCGTATATTCTGCTATAATGGGACGTGGAAAAGCTCTAAAAAATGGGACGTAGAAAAGCTCTAACTAATGAGGGGAATGAAATTATCATCAAAGAAACTGGTAAAGTCACCTCTTCTGATGTTACTGCCCGAAAAATAGGATGCCCATTGACACAGTGGCAAGATTCTTGAAGGACCCTTCACCGCGGAAAAAACGATCAGATGCTGGGCATTCAAGTACTGTTACTGATAGAGACATGAGAAATGTGATTCATCAGCTGCGTAAAGACCCAGGCAAAAAAGTAAATCAATTTTTATGGGTGCTGGGCTTCCCGAAGTGCCTAAAACCACAAGAAATGGAATCCTTCGCTCAATTGCTTCTGTCAAATCCCCACTGAAATTCTCTCCTCTGACCATAAGACATAAAATTTTGAGGATGGAATGGGCAGAGAAATACATGAAGATGAGACGGACAGACGGTGAGTGCCTGCGTTTGGCCCACTGAAGTCCCCATCCAACGCAGAGACTCCCGCAGGGTCCACCCACGACGGAGACGCACACTCATCAACAAGAATCATGTTCTTTTCACCGACAAAACCCGTGCAACCCTTGATGGACCTGATCGGTGGGAGTAAAGAAGGGTTGGGTGCTACCTGGAGGTGAGTATTGTCAATGCGTAACACGTCAACAACAAGGAGGTGGTGTTATGATATGGGCTGGTATCATAAGGGATCAACTTGTAGGTCCTGATTGAGTACCCAATGGCGTGAAAGTTACATCTGCATCATTTTGTGACACGGTATAGGACCCTTTGGTCCCATGGCTGGATTACATACCCCTTTCGTTGCTTCAAAACTTGATTTTTAAGAATGATAACGCGCATTCTAACTCTGCCCGTACTACCACAGCATTCTGAACTTTTGAGGGTTTCATGGAGAGAAACATGATTTTGCCACCGTGCTCACCTGATCTAAACCCAGTTGAAAACTTCTGGGCCCTTCTGAAAAGGGAAATCTACGCAGATGGAATGCAGTAAAACTCAAAATCTGTCTTGTGTGATGCTGTTGCTGCAGCAGCAAGAGCAGTTCCACCTTCTGCAGTAAAGAAACCAACAGGCTGTATGGAGTCAAGGATTAGGCTATGGAAGTTATTAAACGTCATGGGGGGTCATGTTGGCATATAAGACTTTTTTTTATTAAGACTTTTGATTAATGATTTCTTGTTTAATACATATTTCTATCACCCGCGAACAAAGTGAGAGAGGTGATAATGTTTTCGTTGAAGATTTAAATATACCGTATATATTTGTATCTATATATATGTATACTTCATTATAAAAATGACCGTATTTATTATTTAAAAGTCTGTCAGTTCTCTCTAGTTTTCTAAAATACTCTTTAGTTGGTTGATCTAAGAAATTTAGTAAGTGACCTAACTACGTTAAGATTTACACAACCGGTTTCACCTATCATTGGGCATCATCGGGTGCTTTAAAACCTAGACAATGGTATAAAAAGAACTTGGAAGCTAAGCTTCTTGTTCATCGGATGACTACTAAAATGTTACTGAAGTGTTGCTTGGTGGGGTAGCTCTATTTAAACCTGCCGGTACAGTCACGTTCTTGGTAAAACGGGGCAGGCACAGTCGGAGCCACAGTGGATCATCTTTTTAGTGAAATTTGCTTGAAAGAAGGGCTGTTCCCTTAATATATATATATATATGCGTCGTTATGGCCTGATAGAGGTACGGAGAACCTTGCAAGTTAGGTGCCAGGTCTGGTTCTGCTAATTTCCTATATCAAATATGTGTCTTTATACAGGTTCACAGTGTTCTAAACTTCATATTTCACTATGGGAACCAGTCCTGGAGGACCTAACCTACAAGGTTGGCGGGGTAAAAGCTCATTGTAAGGGGGCTGGTACTAGACTGAATGGTGGCAGCACAAAAAAAATTTGGGAGCGTTTTACTATCGAGAAGTGGGCGTGAAGCTGAACGTAGATTTATTTTCCTTGTAAGTGAGACCAAATCTGCATAAATCTACGGTGTTTATAATACTTTTTTACTTTTTGAAGATTGAGGCGGTTAGATGGCCAGGATTTTGGTACCTCTATCGAACCAGAAGGCCTTCTAATACCTAGGCTGTTTTTGAATATTGTTGGCCTTCTAATAGCTCATATCGAAATATATTTGTAAATATATATATTTGTCTGTCTACCCTATAAGTGGTCGAAGGAGTTGAGTACTCTTCATAATTTTTTGCAAAGCCAAAAAACCTGGATTAGCTGGCCATAAAAAATATGACTCTGCTGGAATTTGCTGTCTACCCAAAAACAGGTAAAAGGAGTTGAGCTATGTTCATATTTTTTCGCAGGAAGTCTGGTGAGCTTTTGTCGATGTGACTCATGCCAAAAAACTAGGATTCACTGGCCCTTAAAAATGACGGTGATGAAATTTGCTTCCACCGAGGGTGATGGTTTTCCGCCACGAGGTGTTCTAGTTCTCATTTGTATTGCTCATTTTTGCTCCTTTGGTGATGTAAAACTGTGAATATTTTTTTTTTATTCAAAAAGCTATAACCGCCGTTGAATGAAATAAGTAAAATTAAAAAATATTTATATATTTTTCTAGAACCAACACATTAGTCGTTTCAAAATTTATTTACAGACACTGTAAGCATCATAAGCACAACTTTCTGTGAAATTTTCAATGAAATTTATAGCTAAATAGTCAAGATGTGATCAATTTTGCAATAAAGCTATTATTTCCGTTCTAAGTGTAGTAGTGCAAGTAATGGTATTATGTGCAGCATACTTGTCCCCACTGCTGGAGCAGCTGGAGAAGATTCAGCTGCGAATGACGGTGCGGTCGCAGCACCTCTACATGACTACGCTGTCGGGCATCAAGCCCAAGTGGCTGGAGAAGCAGCGATACTACGCCGTGCCTCATCATCAGCTCCCATTGGCCATCAATGCTATAGAGGCTAAGTTGGGTAAGGTTTAGTCAACTGTAGCACTGCCTTTTGCTACATTGTCTAGTTTACTTAATGCTCGAATTTTTCTGTGCCTATGGTTCTATGGACACTGATTGCATTTTGTGTCACATACTAATTGATAGTGCAATCCTCAGGCTTTGTGCCTACAAGTCCTCCACTGCACCTCTACGGCTGAATTTATTCCCATCATCAACTTCTGTTGTTTTTCTGTATTTTATAATGCAATTTATGTATATGAGTCCTTACATTCTTTTGTGTTTACTGGCCCTGCCTTTCACTTTGCCACACAATTTATTTCGATTGCAAATCTCTTTTAGGTTCCTTTGTATCTCTGGACTTCAACATTTCATAGTACATTCTATGTATATTGCCATGCTCAGGATCTTTTGTATCTACGGACCCTGCCCTGCACTTCGTGATATACGTACCTCCTCGTGATCAGAGTCCTCTCCGCATCATTGCCTCTGAAGGGGATCCCCTTCCCTCGAACAGGTAATTGCTGGGACCGACGATATTAGGTTACATGCCTTCATATTGACTAGGTAGCTATGATTTACTGCCCTGCTTTGCACTAAGATAGTGCGCCTTACTGACATGTAGTAAGCAGTGGTTACTTATTAATGTTTTCAATCGTAATATCTTTCGAATAAGCATATTTTTCCAGCTTTGTTGTTCCTCGATGGGGTGGCGTCATCATCCACAATAACCCCCATGATGATACTGCTGCTGTCTCTTCGTTGGGAGGCCCTGCGACATTCCCCCTGGATTCCCATTCCGTGATGACAACGATACTGTCACAGCTGCGGGAACTGCTACCCCTACCGCATATCGTACGTCCTTGGCCATGGTAATTTAGTAACTCTTGAGTTTTACCGCCGCCAGAAATAGTAAAACCAAATTAACCGTATAAGTCATACGCTCCTGTGGAAAAATCCATGTAAGTTAATAATAAGAATGCATGTTTGTTGAAATGCGATGGCGGTTTTGTGGTATGATAACAAGCTGCACTATTTCTTGCTTCCGCGGTCAAAATCCTGTGGCCAACTTTTGTATTTATTTGGTTATACAACGTACTATGAACGTGAGGCTTCTCAACTCCAACTGTTTCTGTTGCATGTTTTGATAGAAATAGACTGTTCGCACTTCTATCACCTTCAATCACGAGTTTCTAAGATTATTCTCCATTTACTGATAGGTGCGCATAACTGTCATACACAATTGTACACTAAGAAACGCCGTTTACTTTGATTTGTTGCAGGAGGAGTCCCGTACAGTCAGCGTCGAAGCCTCAACTACTCCAGCACTTGCAGACTGGCAGCTCGACGGGCTGGCGAGAGCTCGCGTCTCTCAGTATTACAGAAGCACGGCCACTACACTGCAGGTAAATGGTGGCATCTGCTTACAGCTTAACCTCTTATTTTTGCACGCTGCAAGTACAGGTCCCATACTGGATGCAACTCGTCAGGTCGGTCAATGCCTATACTACCGCGGTGCGTTTTGGCCTGGAGTTTCTGGCCACTACAGGACAGTTGTTTGATGGTTCTTTCTTAATATCGTTTCGGGCTTCACGGTGTGGCATAAAGCTTCACTTGGGTCTCACTACCTGTCCATGGAAGTTCGAGCGTGTTGTTTTAATAAAATTATAAAGTTGACATATCGTATGCAATGGACAAAGTTGGCCCTCTCAAACCCTGATAACGTGCTATGCACATCAGATACAATAGGCATAATCTGCTCGACAAAGCACGTAGGCAATTGGCTTGAATGTGCCGTCCAAATGCTAAAAATACCTGCATGTTATAAATCAAGCCTGATAGTTCGATACTTGTCCGTTATGAGGTCGTGGCGTGCATGACGCAAATTTTGCATAAATCTATTCTTTTACCTCCTCACGCTAAAACACTTCACATCATTTCAATAATGATCAAAATATTCCGTCAATTAGTCCGTTAATGCGAGGCCTCACCTCTATAAGTACATAATGAGTCAATTTTTTTCCACTCTCTACTCAAACAAATGCTCTCCCCTTCTTTCCCGACCGCAGTAACTTATCTCACACTTTTGTTCCCATGCGCGTTGATTCTGTGTGGAAATGCCCTCATGCATTGGCTCCCCGGTTCCCTTGGCCTATGTTGCTGCACTAGTAATGTTTCTCAACTATTACTGCTAATATTTCTCATGGCATACTGTATGCCTCCTCTTGGGATCACAGTCTAGGCTATGTGAGGGTGGCTTAAACTATAAATATAATAATAAATACTTACATATAATTACTGAAGCTACTGGTAATGTATATTATGCAGAGTTTGTTTACTTTGCAGTCACTGCACGAGCTGGTGGGGGAGATCAGTAACATGGTGGTGAGCGATGAGGTGGCAGGCAAGGTGTGGCAGAGCGTGAGCGAGTGGCAGGCGTGTGGTGAGGCCATGCAGGAGGGCAGACTCCAAGAGGCCTCCATCTATTGCACTCACGCCCATGAGTACGCTCACGCTGCCTTCTTCCATCCCTCCATGCTTGCCCTTCTCTACTTCCCTGACAACCAAAAGTGAGTTGCCAGTTCGCTCTCCGTAAGTTTTCATGGCCTTAGGCTCATGGTAGGCAAGTCTTTTCTTGTGTGCCAGGCCTCTTTCGCTCTCCTTTTTACGCCTGCTTATGATTTTTTCTGCTCTGCCTTTTGTTTCTCGGTTTGCTGTGGCCAGGCGTGGATTCTTACTTGCTTGATCTACTGGATGACCTTCTTCATGCATTTGCTTTTGGGTATTTTTTTTACTATTGCCCCCCACTCTAACCCAAGAATCTTTGATCACTGTTCTTGTAGATATTGATGTGTTGAACTCGGATTTATTGGTCACACTCGTCGGAAATTATTAGTTATTGAGAAATTAATTTATTGATCAAAACATATCTCAGTAGGTAGCTACTCTATATCAAACACGAAAGTCGACACATCCTCAACCTCTTGGGAGTTGGCATCCTGCCCAATTTGGCTTAACCTCTTCTAAGTCGGCATGTTCACGATTTGGCTGAAAAGAAATTCGACATTCAGCGAGCTCTAAATTATCAGAATGATAGAATTTGGGGTAGAGATAGATCAGTGGAAAGCAGATGAGTGGCACGATGATGAAATCCACTGTCTGTAATGGTCATGGCTGCAATCGCTGCCACTGGGAAGTCTACTCTTGCTCTCGTCCCTTCAGGAGTCAAACCTAACCGCCAACGTTAAATTTCTGAAATTTTGGATCAGAGCAGAGCAGTTTCCCTGACATGTGATCACTTTGGTGGTGAACCTTGTATCGTTCAACAAAACTCGGTTACCTCCGCTACCTTCTCAATGCGACTCTTCACAAAACATTTGATGCTATAATTACAGTGGACCCGGTACTTATCGGTCGTATTTGATAATTTGCCACATCAGTAATTACATGCCATGCATCAATAACGTCACACACTCTACAACGAAGGTATTGTTTTCGCTCTACTAATGCAAGGACTCTTTTATCTTCCAGGTACGCCATTTATGTGCCTCTTTTCCTGCCCGTGAGCATACCGGTGCTGCTGTCCTTCAATATGCTCTTCTCTGTTGCCAAATCCTACCTGCGGCGCCGAAACAAGCCCACCTTGAAGCAGGATTGATGAGTAACGGCAACCGCTCTCTCAGCTCAAAATCGTTTAGTTAATGCTTTCTTGTCAGAATAATTTTGTGTAACAATGTAGTCGCAGAATTTTTAGAAATACCAGCTGGCCATAATTTACGTTCTTGGTGTTCACTTTGCATAAATTGCCAGTTATCACGTAAGTGACGCTATGTGAAGATTTTTATTGCTTTGGAAATGAAATTTGATAGTGAATTCTGCACTCAAGGATGTTACGGGTAATTATCTGGGTAAAGCTGAAGTTTAGCTACAACGGAGATCTTCACGATTTTTATGACTTATTCGGGTTATTTGAAGCATTCTAAGACTTATTTCACGAACGACCTTTTCGTTGCAAATGCTTATTTTTTGAAATATATGACTGAGAAATTCCTATTATTTTTATATGGGAAACATTCCCCGGCGGCCCCATGGTAAATTTGGTAAGGTTAGGTAAAATTGGGTTAGGTAAGGTTAGGTTAGGTAACTTAGGTATGGTTAGGTTAGGTAACTTAGGTATGGTTAGGTTAGTTTAGGTTCCTATGGGGTCGCCGGGTATTTTCTCCCATAGAAAAACAATGGAAACTTCAAAGTCGAATATCTCAAAAACTAAGCATTCGCGACGGAAATGTCATTCCTGAAAAAAGTCTTGAAATGCCTCATATTACTTAATTAAGTAGTGTATTGCGGGGCGGAGATGGCGAAAAATGATCAATTCGTCCTAACTTAAATACTTACGGTACAATTTGGCTGCAACGTCACATCAGTACATCCCTAAAGTGCGCCTACCTGCCCTATAGAAATGAACATTATATCTTGTATAGTTAGGTACTCACATGCAAAAATCGAAGATTTTCGACCCCCCCCCTAAATTGGGGTGGAGTTGGTCACGAAACGGGGTGGAGATGGCGAACCACCAAAAAGCAGGAAAT
>LQNS02278187.1:16686689-16718764 GCA_001587735.2 Parhyale hawaiensis
CCGCCCACAGGGGGCAAGAGGCTAGTGGAAGTTGAACTTCCATCCGGCGTCTAAACAAAGCACTTTCGCCTCAACTAACGTTTCGTTAGCTCAAGGCGAATTATTTGAAGCATTCTAAGACTTTTCTCACGAACGACCTTTTCGTCACAAATGCTTAGTTTTCGAAATATATGACTGAGAAATTCCTATTATTTTTATATGGGAAAAATTCCCCGGCGGCCCCATGGAAAATTTGGTTTGGTTAGTTAAGATTAGGTAAAGTTGGGTTAGGTTAGGTAACTTAGGTATGGTTAGGTTTCGTAAGGTTAGGTCAGTTTAGCTTCCTACGGGGTCGCCGGGTATTTTTTCACATAGAAAAACAATGGAAACTTCAAAGTCGAATATCTCAAAAACTAAGCATTCGCGACGGAAACGTCATTCCTGGAAAAAGTCTTGAAATGCCTTATATTACTTGAGTTTTCATAGAAATTATGAAAATCTCGGTTGTAGCTAAACATCACCTTTACTATTATCTGCTACCGTTACGTTTCTATTGCTTTGTAAATACGAGTAGAGTGCTTGATCTCGTGTGGTTGTGTAGTTTGTGTTATTTTGAAAAGTCTGTTGTATAAATTAATGCACATAGTGAATGAATGTCAGCATAGGTTAAATGGTGATTCTACTTAAATAATTAGCTATAGGCCTATCGCTCGATTGCGACGTCATAACTCGAAAAACTGGAATTTTTTTTAGTTATCCATACTGGCATTCATCTTCAAACACTGATTTTTTTTTTTAACCGTGTCATAGCTGTAGCTCAAAAATTGACCGCCTGTGAGCGCTATCTTACCCTAACGACATAACCTTACATGTCCCAACTAGTTTGGGTGAAGCTCGTATCAATATCAGTTGCGCCCTGACTGTGAACTTTTATAAACGGAGAAGCCATGGATGATTAACGGGAACAGGTTAGCGACTGCCGAGTGGGCGGAGCTTTCGCGCGACGGACGTACGAAGCGATGACGTCGTAAAAACCTAGTAAAATTAGCAGTAGCTATTTTGCATTGTTTCATCTCTTCATTTGGGCCTCCAGAGTGTCCTACGATCATTATAGTTGCACACAAATATCTACCAAAGCATCTATGAACTTTTTTAGCTCTTTGAAGGATAAAATTTTGAAAGAACGTTGGTTAAAAGGCCTGTAAAAGAGCAGATTAATTCAACCGGCAAATGCCCGCATGTATCAGAAGCACTTTTAGAGCCAAGTTTATCGTCTTTAAAATGCAATAAATCAAGTGAGTTTCATCAGAGTAATATGGCATTCTAAGCTTAGATTTATATGCGTGAATACCTCTGTTTTCGATTCATTTTCGTCTTCTACCTGTGATCTGCTATCCTCTATAATTTCAAACCGCTGCAACAAAAATTGGCTCACATGCGAACGATTGAACGCCGAGCTTTTTAGCAATATTGGTAAGAGAAACAATAAAGGACAAGAAAAATTGACTTTCTTTCCAGCGAAGTAATATTAAAGCAAAAGTTTATATATAATACGCAAAAGCCATACAATTGTTCGGTAAAATTAGAAAAAAATAGCTGCTGTACGCTGCTCGCGTTACAGTAGTATAACAGTAGGGTAGCGTCCGACTCGCGATAAGCCGATAACATACCGAAACTGTCTCACGGATTGATGTTGTTGAAACTGTCGAATGTTAAATCCACAATTTTTCCAATGATGCTGTAGTTTTTACGATTAGGAGAGGCGTGCGCGTACGTGACGGCGCAGCTTAGGCTAACATTTTACCGATAAACAACCTAAATAATAATAGACTTTTATCCTTTAGAGAGCTAAAATAGCTCGAAGATGCTTTGATATGTATTTTCGTGCAACTATAATGATTGTAGGACACTGGAGGCTCAAATGAAATGATGAAGAAACAATGCAAAATAGCTACTGATAAACGCACTAGGTTTTAATGACGTCACAAGCCCATGACGTCATGACAAGCCCATTTCCCATGATGCACTATAGCTTGGCCCTGGGTTAACCTGTTAGTCTCATAATTCTTGCGTAGAAGCCAAGTTGATGTTTCAAAAAATGTTCCGCCTATGGTGTTAAGAGGGCTGTTTATAATTTTGAGAGCGTTTTGACAGTTTAAAATGCCTCTCCTGAAAAATTGGTTATTTTAAGTTATGCCGACATTGTCGCAAACGACGAATATGTGTTGTAGATATAATTTACAGATATCATTAGTTTCATTCCAATATTAGGAGTAGGTAGCTAATTATTGGATCAAGTGGTGATGGAATGTCAATTTTTCTAAAATCCTTATTGTCTTCTACTGCTACTTGGTCTTAAAACCAAGGTCAGAGCGAAGACTATTGATCTAAAATACATTTTTATTAAAATTTAGTTCGAACGTTTCGACCCTAAAGGTCATCATCAGCAATCTGAAATAACAAACATAAACAAATGAAGCACTGGTATTTTCAAAATATAATACTATTCTAAATACATACACGACAGTTGAAAAAAGTCATCTAATTGGGAGCTATTTTCAAGGGGTATGATGACTGAACGTCGTTGAGGTTTGGACTGAGCTTAGAAATGAATAATGACTCGAACATTCGGAGGTCAGAACACGAATTTGCAGAACCAAGGATGGAAAAGTTTTCTAATAAAATAGGTGTATTACTCTGTTTTGCATGCGTACGTATTGCTGAATGTGACGGTGTGGTTAAGGGATTACCTGCTCTAAAACTCCTACCCATATACTCAGACACTCGAACCCTCAGCGCGCGCGTGGAAGATCCCACGTACGCAGACCCACACGATGGGCAACAGTATTGGTATACAATAGGGGAGAGCATATGGGCAGGTAGCTTATCTTTAAACGAAAACATTGCCTATCATCGTACTATATGTCCCTTGCTTCTTCCTCTGTTAGATCGCCATTGTTGTGGAGACGGAGGCTTAAACTACTCAATCGACTACTACCAATAAACGAAAACTTTGTACCAACCCTAATACGCTGAAAGTTGTATGTACTGTACACAAAACAAATAAATTTATCGCAGTTTCGAGAAAATTGCTTACGTATAAAATTACTAAAACATCACAGCCACCTATTACAACTTATATGCATAGTATCAGACTGTCCTGTTCAGTCCTCACTACTAGCACTCGGGGTACCCTATTGTTCCAACAATCATCAACTCCAGATACATTAGTGAACCGCTACTGCACAGTATCTAGCTGTAGATATTTGAGAAAATTGTATGAAAAAAGCCGACATAATCTCATTCTTGGTACACATGGATGTGTCTTGATAGACTTTGGTGCGGCAGCTCTAATCATGAAAGTACCAGCATGCCCAGAGCAAAATTCCTTGCAACTTTGTTCCAGTACGGTACCCACACAGGGACACGTTGAAACTGGTGAAGCTGAAAAAAAAAAATGGGTGGGTAGAATTGGAATTTTACGAGAACATTATGTGTCATGTGAGTATGGTAAGCTATCGTGTTACAGTTCATATGTTTTTAACTTAGGGTACCTACTCGCTTTCCAATGGGCAAAGTGCAGTAGTAGCTGGCTAATCCATAAATTTTCGTTAAGAACGGGGAGTAGTGACCGTGGATAGTTGCATATAAATTTCACTTTCGGGCACTGCATCTGCGAGCTGTTTCACGACTTACGCATCCGCGTAGATTCGGTGCCCCCTGCAATGAAGTGCACACTTAGCTGCAGCATCCCCCTATTGTTAATTAGAGGTTAGCATGTATTCGTCACGAGTCAGGAACAAATGAAAGATGTATATTTTAGGAATATTATTTATGGCAGGAATGATTTGGTACAATTTTTATTGTATCTTGTGCGTTACGAGTCAAGCTAGTAAAGTCTGTAGCTCATAAACGATGCTTTATTCATATCCTTGATTAGGATTAACTAACATGTATTACAGTGTTAATTTACCATCTGTGCTTTCCTACGGCCAGAAACTGTAGTGTCTTATCTCACATGGGTCAATCATGATGCATGGAACTTTTCAACTATCGCGCGTCTCACACGAAGTTTCGTAAGGTGCCAAGGTCAGAATTCTTGCTTACCTAATACGTAGGTAACACGAGAGAACTTACTTGTGCTAAATAAGACCTTCACATACAGATAGGTAGAAAGAGTTGTGCCAATTTCTTGACATTGGTTACGAGGGTATTCACTACCTTTGGGGTTACACTTCTGCAAGTTAATCATCACTTCAATAACGCAACAACAATATGAGGCTACGATAGGGAGTTTTCTAGGAAATAAAATGCTTCACTTTAGCTCACTGAATGAACGATAATGGACTATCTAGTAGTAAGTCATGTACATCAGTCATATCAAGTAACTTTGAAGTCGATCATAGGTCTATTAATGACATAGTAGTTTGGAACATGGTAGGATGACACGAAGTAACAGGCGATTTCAGACTCTTTCGACTGAGCTGTCAAAGTCAATTTAAACGAAACCCATTTGACTGTATTAGTCCAAAACTGCAGAGAAGAACTTGAGCTTCGTCATTCTGACTCGCGATGAAGGTGTTGGAGGCAACCCGTTTATGTTGAACCGAGTGAAATCTCCATTTTAGAGCTTATGATTGAATTCGTGGAAGTCTCGCAATTATCGATTAAGGGTAAATTGCTGAAACTCGAATCGACAGGTCAAAGCTAGCCCACCCGTCTGAAATTTCTGACTATGCAGCTGGGCTTGGCTTAAATCGACTTTAACGATCCAATCGAACGCGTCCTTTGTTAACTTAATTCTTTTGACCGCGGCGCCTCTTCTTATGGACATCAAGTGAAGCTAACTGTACAAAGTAACTAAATAGTGCAGTAAGTAAAGAAATGAATATATTAGGGTACATTCAGATGCTATTACTACCACAAAGATTGCACAAACAGTATACCTTTGAGACTTGTTGAAGGAATCAGGAATACCTAAGTACGTTACAATGTATCAAATCCTAATAGTTAACTAGACAAGCCTAACAGTGGAATATTGAGCTTATTAAACTACAGATAGAGGTCCGTGCGCAAGCTGGTAGCGCCACAATTGGACTATTAGCACCTTGTAGATATAAATATGCAATGTAACTAAATGCCGAAATTACGACCGCGCTACCAGCTCCGGCGCTTGGGCCTACCACCAGCAGAGAGCTACTCTCATTTTCTCTTCTTTGTGTAGATGCTCGTAGGGCTCATCTTGCTCTGATACTCTTCACTGATGCGACTGATGAAGTACAGCGCAGCTATGGAACACAACAGGCTGAAAATGTAGCTAATGTTAGAGCTGTTATTGTTGTAGCCTAGTTACTGACTCAAACATCAAACTAACGGAAATGTTCAGAAATCCCCTGTAACTATATAGTATTTCGTTCGTACTTATGCATCAAAGTAAATGCCTAAAGAAAATTTTCCTGTTTCAACTCCAGGAAGGCTGAAACGTCAGAGAAACATGAGCTATCCACTGATGGTATTTGCACAGAATGAAAGCAATGCAACTATCAATATGTAGGAAGTAGTCTACCGTACTGGACGGAAAACTTGTATGTGGGTCATGAAAGTGGGATCCAGGCAAATGCGAGGGTAAAAAGAAGACCCAGGTGTTCTCAGAACTGTCCATCTAGATAATAACCGTGCATAGCATTCACACTAGGCGACACAATGGCTCTAATAATATTGTACTCGGGCCATACTGCGCTACCGCTACCGGATAATGGTGCACCTTCCAATAATATCACTGCCTGTTCAATAATCTCTGATACAAATTATAAAAGTGTTATGCCAACTTGAGGGAGCGGCATTGAGTGACTAAGGAAGGTCCGCACGCCAAGCTGTAGCTAATACCTAATAGTGAGATATTATACGAATCTTTGCCTTGTAGTTACTACTTTTATAATTATAATGAAGTGTTGGCTTGCTCCGTGTATAGACACTCAGGGCATTGGATCAAAACGGAAATGCACCATCACTTGCAACTCAACACAGCATTATACATACATATATATTTCTTTTTTAAAATTCCATAAAAACACAATAGGATACAATCCTAACAGAAGAAGAAAGATGTAGTACGTCGGATAGGAGGAGGAACTCAATAATTGCAACATTCTGGATATTTTGTCCCAATGATATTTTTGCAGTGGTAATGTAGGCAGAGTACCTCTGTCAGACAGCACTGAGACTCGAGGCATCGGCACGATGGCCGGCAGACTCCCATCCAGGAGGGTGTTCCGAGTCACCACACTCAACGTAAACTAAGGTAGTCGGCAGAGAAGAATTTTTTTTTGCACTTCGTCAAAATCATGAAGTCCTGCTCTGGTATAGGTATAAGCTCAGGACTTTACCTTAATTCCAAGTCTTGAGCCCTGTAAGTATAGCTGCTGGCACTAGGTAAATTTCCAAGTCCCGCAGCGTAAGGTGATAAAGCAGGACTTAGTCAAATTTCGAAAGTTCTTCGCCTGATGGGTAGAAGACAGAACTTTGGATTTTTTTTTTTAGGTGAATTCATAGGCTGGCAGGTCTGCCTCTATATAAGCCCTGGTCTCCTTAGGCTCTTCACTGTAATTGTGAGCCAATACCTCCTTAGAACAAAATCACAAAACATTGGGCTTTGGGCTCTGAAAAACTCCAGAGTTACTCTGCCTACACCTTTGCCTAGACCTATTGGATATGGTCAATATATATTACCGCACACGAGCTGGTTCCTGCCTCCAGAAGCAGAGCGGGGGCTAGCGCGAAGGTTTGGAGAGAGGTGTATGGCAAGAGTGCTGTCCTTCTGTTGTGTCTTAAGAGTTCAACTTTCTGCGTGGTAGCAATCTCCGTAGCTCTCCGGACCTTGCCCCTCGTCCCGAGGTCTAGGCAAAGGTGGACATAAGCTCCAGGGTTGGCCCCTTTACAACGGTATGTAGGAAGCCTACCGCACACTCCACCGGGAGCACAAAGCCCGCAACGTACTCTACTTTGCAGCCCAGGGATTACTTCCTTTTCACTAGAAGATCCCCATAAGCGCCTGGGCATAAGGCCCCAAATCAACGAAAAGCCAAAAGGAACCCGAGCCCCTTTTCCACCCCTCCACCATTCCCGGACCCTAATGCGAGGCACCCAGATCAAGGGAGCGAGCTCCCCCCGCCGGCATAGTCTGTCCAGAAAGAGGCTCTTGGAGTATGTAAGATGCTCTGGCCAGAAGGCCCCAACAGAAAAGTTGGTAGACTAGGATCAGGGAGAACGGAACTGAGCCCGGAAGACTCACCTCGCCGTTGTCCCCAACGAGGACGAACCCCGATTCCAGCCACATCAATTTTCCTGAGGAATCTATTAAAGGCACAACTCAAAGAATGTAATGAATTGAAACTCTTACTCAAAAAGGGCCTCCAAGAGCCCTCAAACAAGTGATCGGTAGTACTAACGAGATTAAATTAGCATTATGAAATCTCTCTCAATTCCAAAGAGTCAAAAGACCTTAGCTTTATGAAATTACCGAATACCCTGGGGTAGCTTCTATAAGCACGCTGACCAGGATAAAAGAAGGTGAATTAAGCTTGAAGATCCTTAACAGTTGTAGTACAGCTGTTTCACAGA
This sequence comes from Parhyale hawaiensis, assembly GCA_001587735.2. NCBI lineage: Eukaryota > Metazoa > Arthropoda > Malacostraca > Amphipoda > Hyalidae > Parhyale > Parhyale hawaiensis. Next base: position 16,694,289 of record LQNS02278187.1, read on the forward strand.
CGTAACCTCTTCATATCTGCAGTCTAATTTGGCTTGAAGTAAGACTTAAAATACAAAATACAATCAGTCGAAGAATACTCTTTGAGTTCCACCTAGACCAGATTCCTTAAGCTTACTTACTTTCCTCCTGCAACAGGTTAAGACTAGAACATTACCCCGACTCTGCGGAAGGGGGAACCAGCCTCAATTAAGGTCCGGTTCCCCCCAACCCCCAAACAAAGGAGGTACCGTTGGAGGAAAAAATATGAGAAATATGATCTCTTTATTTTCTAATTTTATTTCATAATACACCACTGCACATATTCAGAAACACTAGGTATAGCACAACAGCTGACCAGCTCCCCTAATAACATCGGTACAGAAGACATCATGAGCAAGTAGGCGGGGCACTAAATCAAGGCCAAACTGACGAATCAACTCTAGAAGAACAAGCCTCTAGGCTCAGCAAAGCTTAAGGCCTTAGGAATCACTAGTTCAGTTGAAGCTACTAAGGGGTCACTCATGACCAAGAGGAATTTCAGGAATCACTATGGCAAGTCTCAAATGAGACTAAACCAAAATGGCCGTCTACCCCGTCCTAAGATAAAACACTTCACAATAAAAATTACAAAGTAGCTACATAACTGGACTCCAAGGAAATAATAAGGTACTGAAGTGTCAAAGCACCGAACACATTAGTGCAGACCTCTGCCAAGTTTCCAAGGCAGGAGAGGAGCTGGAGCTGTTGTCACTGCGAGTCGATTATAGTGAAGAGTCTAGGGAGACCAGGGCTTATATAGGGCAGACCTGCCAACCTATGGCCACATCTAATAAAAAATCCAAAGTTCTGTCTTCTACCCATCAGGTAAAGATCTTTGAAAATTTGACTAAGTCCTGCACTTATTACCTTACGGTACGGGACTTAGAAATTTTACTAAGTCCTACCACCTATACCTGTAAGGGCTCAAGACTTGGAATTGGTCAAGTCTTGAGCTTATACCTATACCAGAGCAGGACTTCATGATTGTAAATAAGTGTCAAAAAAAAAAATCTCCAGCGTACCTTTGTTAACATTGAGTGTGGTGACTCGGAAGACCCTCCTGGTTGGGAGTCTGCCGGCCATAGTGCCAATGCCTCGAGTCTCACTGCCGTCCGACAGAGGTACTACTCTGCCGAAGTAAGCCACTGTAAAAAAAAAAACTGGCAAGCAGAACTCACCAGACAGTGCTGGAGACCCTGTGCACCATGGCAGCGGAGCCACACGCCACCACAATGCAGAATATCACTTCTGGCAATTTAGCCTGGAAGCCTTGGCCAAACACCACTTGCTCCAGACTGTTAACACTCTGACATTTCTCTGTTAAGGAAAATAACTTCCACTACGTTGCATTGTTCTGCGAGAATCCAGAGTTGACAATTAGTTGACAAAATTAGTACATACCTAACTTCACTTTCATGATAGTACAGGTTTGTCAAAATCCTAGGGGACTGAATCAGCCACCTACAGGACCGAGTTGGCTTTTCTGTCTTCAGAATCTGCAACCCTGCTGCCCATGGAGGTCGACAGCTAAATTTAAAGATACAGAAGGTATTAGGCGCCAATGCTGAAGAGACAAATATGCAAGAGTTGGCTACCTTGGTACTCAAATTTTGCGATCCTTGAAGAACAAGTTCCATGCAACAGAAGTACAATTATAGGTATTGATTTTCATACAGCATAAGTACCAAATAATTATTATCAGTAGTATTTTGCTTTTCAAAAGAAAAATACATCAACCAATAGGTAGGTAGTCATCTATAAATAGAGGACTCAGAGAGGTATCATACAATTCATACCTACCCGCTATTGCAGAGTTAGCAATGAACGGCAGTTTAAATTTAGCATAGACCTATTCCATCATCTAGCGACTGGTTTGCCAAAATATCTGCATACAACAAAGGATACAATCAATAGGAAAACAAATATCCAAGAAGAAACGTAGCCAGCCACGAGGGTGAGAAGTCGTGAGGATCCAAGCTGCGTCTTGTAGACCTGCAGACCAGCAAAGAGCATTGTGCAGCACAGAGCCGCCAGCCCGCTGCTGCTGCCGCCCGTCAGTCCTGCACATCACAGTAAGCTTGAGGCCTCACAGATGCTGGACAGGAAACCGTTGAGGCACATGAAAAGTTACAGCCAATGGTAATCTTACTACGGTACTGCACAGCATGCGTATTAATACTGCAGGCCGGGCAGATGCTTGACATGAAATCGTTGAGGTATGGTATGTGAAGAGTTATAGCTGCTGGTATTGCTACTGTAGTGCAGCACAGTAGTATTTATATACTCAAGGTTCAATAGGAACTTCACATGAAAACACTGAAATATTTACAAAATTACAGCCATTATTAACCTCTGCAGTAAAAGTGAGCTTGCCAGAATCATTGATATTACTTATGATGTTCAAACGTTCAGTGTGATTTCATTAGGTATTGAATGAAGCTACACTAATAACTTTTTCAGGGTTTATTATTGAAATGTTGGGCTTCAGCATACTGTAATCAGATCTTTGATAGCACTCCCGGTGGTGGAGAAACTGGCTTTGAGTTCCGTAGATGTTTCACTTTGAAATTTTTTCACTATTAGCCATTTTTTTTTGTTATCGACTCTATAGAATAATTGAAAGTTTTTTTTTGTAGATTTTACGCAGAATTCAATGGTACCTGAGGTAGTTCTTTAGGTCGCCTGGAAAATAATTACATGTGTTTTTATGTAAATGAGCAGTAATTTCATTTTTTCTGGTACCTACCTATATAATCAACATTATGTAACTAAATGCCAAAGTATCATATTCTTAGGCAATTTATTAGTGCTAACCAATGGAAAATGACATCGTAATTCCAGTGGCGTGCTTGTTTTTTGTGTCTGATTTATATTTCACCAGTTATAACTATTTAGGCGCCTGACAATTTACTGGTAGAAATCTCAGCCACTCCAGCTACACGTGTTAATCCTATTAGCGTAACATCCAATCAGAGAGGTGGATGGCCAATATTGGCTAGAGATGCTGAAATTTACATTTAAGTTAGTGCAGTATCTGAAGAACATGAAAATTTTAATATTTGAAAATCTGGCAATTCAAGACAGTAGCATGTAGCTAGCTATATATGAATTTTAATGTTAAACTCTGAAGCAGAGGGAAGTTAAGGACAGAGCAAAAACTATAAAAATTTACATCTTAAGCTAATCCCAGAGTTAGACCTCACATTTCACTTTGATCTAAGGCTTAGTAAAGAATAATAAGTAGCTAGCTACGGTAGTTCATACTCTGAATATTCTTAAAATACAGCGCCCAGTTCATAACTTCTTCAATCATGATTGCTTTACTGCTGCAACATCCTTAATGGCCGGTCACTGTGATGGGACCAAAGATAAGCTCAACAATGGTCATTTATGTTCCAGCTATAAACAAAATAGTTATATGTTCAGCTTTAGAATAGTCACAATAAGTTTTAATCAGCAACTATAAATCTGCAAAAGCTACAGTTAACAGATAATGGCACACTATCATAGGAAAACTACATTTTAGCTTGTGCAAGATTATTGGTAAGCAATCTACAAGGCTAATATATAGCTACTGTAACCACAGATGTCTTAGCTACAAAAATAATTTCAATTGCATTCAATATTGGAGTGTAATGTTCTCAAGAGATATAAAGTCTGAAAAAAATTAAAATTTTACTGCTGAGAGTAGACATCCACTTGGCACTAAAAAAAATTTTCTGTGTGAAAACTAGCAGTGCTAGAAAGCTGTAGAGAAGCTCAAACTGTAGGCTAAGTGATAGTGCACCATCTCTGAAAACGACGGGCAAAAAAATTAAAACAAAAAGATGGTGGTGGTTTTCATATTTTTTCCATTAAAAACATGAAAAAATATATTGAATGAACTCTTTTACAGTGGTAAGCAAACGGCAGAGTAACTACTTCTGTTGGATAGCACCACGACCCGAGTTTTTGTAGGTTACTCCAGATCAGGAGGACAGATGAGTCGTCACACTTTGTCATTAAAAGTTAAGTACTCTAGCCTTTTTTTTTTCTTACTTAGCCAAATGTGTGAGGTACGGTATTGCTCTTGTGTAAGTATAAGAGTAGACTCTCCAGTAGTTCTTTTGTAAACTGTCTTAGTAAATCTGTGTAATATGTAGTATACTCTTAAGACAATTTATACTAACATGTCACTTGTGCATGCTAGTTCAAGAACTTCTGCCAAAATCTGATAACTCTGCTCTTCTTCCCTGTTTAGGTGCAGAGTTACTTCATCTCTGATTGTTTTTTATAGGTAGACGCCCGAACCCCTGAACCTCATTCTGGACGACGAGCGAACATCTGGCTAATATGAAGCCCAGCACATACGGGCTTTGAGATCAATTAACTCCAGAGGTACTCTGCCGTTTACTTACCACTGCAAAAGAGTTCAATGGAACATTCAACCTATTTGCAGTGGCTCGCTTGGAGCAGTGTACTTCTGTCGGATAGCACCGACATACCAACAGCGTAGCTTGTGGAGCAGGGAGGGGTTCTGTGGCGCCCTGATGTAGAGGGTGCCTCTCGGTCTTTGGCAATCTTACCCTGATCTGTTCGGCTCTTGTGCATTCGCCTGTGGTGGCCAAAAACTCCTGCCAAGGTAATTAATGGATTGGATTCTTCGTAGTTCCGTCCTAGTTAGCCGGAATGTTTCGTTTCAGTAGGAGCAACACAGTCTATCCTGAACTCTGATCTGACGTGCTACCAAATTGTTAATTATGGACTGCTTCATTCCCCGACGGGACAGGACTCAGACCGATAGTGCCAGCAACTCTCTGGGCCAAGCTACCCACCAATGTTCTTTGAGAAATGCAGAAAAAGTGCCTGGAGTCCTTGTACTGTGGTAGGTAAGCCCTACTGTAAAACCTGAAGCTCTCCTTTGGTCTCTCCCGAAGGACCGCGTTTTCCAATCGGGTTTCAATACAGGGTGGAAGGGAATCGAAAAAGAGAGCCGGCCTAGAACTTCCTCAAACTTTCAAAAAGACTTTTCAAAAATGGATGCCAAATTTGAAACTTTTAAAACTTTCAGGAGTTTCAACGAAGCTAGGAATTTAATGAAAATTGAACTTAAGTTAAAGTCTTCCTTAATTATTGTTACTCAAGCACTTGCCATCAATATTCACGAAAGTTTTTAGATTCAACATCATTGCTGCAGAAGTTCAAGAACTTCTGGACCAACAGCTGCGGCTCACCGGAATCCAATCTCTCCTCCCATATTGATGGCTATGATGCATATAAACCTAGTAAAGTCGAAGTTCACATCATGATGAAGACTAATAATTATTTAGGCTTGGAAGAGTTAAGACCAAGTCCCAATGAAGGCCTAAATTCAAAAAAGTTCAAAGTTGTAAGGGCCTTTCCAACCTGAGACTAAGTCACTTGAGTCGTTTGAGAAGAAATTTTCAAGTCCATTGGGCACTAGATGAATCTGAGTTAGAGTCCCCCAAGTGGGAACTGCAAAACTTCTCTAAGTTATTGAAGCCCTAAAAACTGGAAAACTGACCATGAAAACTGATATAAGTAATTGAGACTAACTCCAAAATCGGATCAAACACTCGGAGCATAAGGCTGTTCTAAGGAGAATTCCCAAAATATTTCTAAATATCAAAAGGCACTTTACTGTACGGAATCCAAGTCCCAAAGGGGGCAGGTGAACAATTTTCTAGTCCAAAAGGACCAACCAGAAAAATTTTCTAGCTAAGTGCCAAAGGTATCTCACTGTCCTGAGACTAAGTCTAAATGGGACCAATCATTGCACTTTTTCAAAGTTTCTAAAGTATCAAAGAAGAGGAGCTGGAAACGTTGATAGCACCGCGAGTCGTACTGGAATAGGGCTCAGGGGTTCGGGCGCCTACCTATGCAGTAAAACCCCGGAAACTCGGCAAGTACAGGGGGAAAGCCCTGCCGAGTTCGTGAGGTTGCCGAGTTAAGCGGGTACTGACAACGTCGACAAAAACCTCAGAAACTCGCGACTTTGCCGAGTTACGGCGCAAATTGCCGGATGCCGTAAATACCCATTAAACACCTGTATATAATGTCCATCGCGGACTACAAACACTTGAAACAAACGCATCTTACACATATCAAAACCTCAGAAACGCGCGACTTTCCTGAGTTACGGCGCGAATTGCTGGAGATCGTTAACACCCAATAAACGCCTATATAATGCCCATCACAGACTACCAACACTTGTAAAAACGCATATCTTATACATATCACATCTGAACACAGAGACGCACATAAAACGCACAGTACAGAAGCCGACGATGGACTGATGAGATGCTATGCAGTTGCCCATTTTTCAGCCTTTGCGCCGATTCATACGCATTGAATGCTGGGCGCTACCCGCTAAACTCGATTCACTGGCAGCTTTAGTGCCATTTTCCGAGCTTCAGATCTCGGCACGCCCTTGATTTTACCCTGTAGCTCGGCAACATGACCTAATTGCCGAGCTTAAACTCGGCAAAACGACTCAGTCGGCATTTTTTCATCTAACTTGGCAAAAATAACTAGTGCCGAGCTGCACCTCGGCAAATCACAAGAGTGCCGAGTTAGACGGGTTTCCGAGTTTGCGAGGGCGGAGTTCGCGGGGTTTTACTGTAAAGCCAGAGGGTCTGAAAGGGGGCAGAGCCAAAAAAATCAGAAATGAAGTAACTCTAGCACCTACACAGGGAACAAGAGCAGAGTTATCAGCTTTTGGCAGAAGTTCTTAAACTAGCATGCACAAGTGACATGTTAGCATAAATTTTATTAAGAGTATACTACAGTCTACACAGATAGCCTATACTGTACTTTGACAGTTTACAAAAGAACTACTGGGGTAGTTCTTTCACTTATACTTACACAAGAGCAATACCTCATACATTTGGCTAAGTAAAAAAAAACGGCAAGAGTACTTACCTATTAATAACAAAGTGTCACGACTCATCTGTCCTCCTGATCTGGAGTAACCCACGAAAACGCGGGTCGTGGTGCTATCCGACAGGGGTACTCGGCCGGAAGCGAGCCACTGCAAATGTGAAAATCATCAGTTTTTTTTTTGTTTTATTATTATTTTTTTTTTTTTTGCCTGTCATTTTCAGGGATGGTGCGGCACTACTTAGCCTAGCCTACAGTATAAGGCTATGTACGACTTTCTAGCACTGCAAGTTTTCAGACAGGAAGTTTATTAGTACCAAGTGGACGGCTACTAGCATGGTGGACGGGTACTAGACATGTTACCCTATATGTAAATATAGAGGGTTCCCAGCATTTGAAGAAAATGAAATTCCATGATATTTCCATGATGGACGTACAAAATTCCAGGATGAAAATTGATTACATATTCCCAACCCAGATAAAGACCAGAGTGCATTACAGTACTGAACTTAATTTCTTAAAAGGTGCACTGATAACGCTTGTTTAATATGGATATAGGCAAGTATCACAGGAATAAAACGGCATGGAGAATTATTGACTATTCTTTCACAATGTTAACCTTATTACAATCTACAATTTTCATAACCCACGAGTGAAGTAAAGAGCAGTGATAATACTTTTGTTGAAGATGTAAGTAGCTAGGTACGGTATATGTATTTGATTGTCCACCCAGAGAGAGGGAGGAGTTGAGCAATATTCATAACTTTTTGTAGGGAGTCAGGTGGGTTGACCTAGATATTACTAACACCAAGAAACTAGAATTAGCTGGCCATCAAAAATAATGGCAATGAATTTTGTTTTGTTTGTTCACCCAAAAAAATCCCAACCCCTTAAAAAAAAGTCATATTCAATTTTTTTAGGCAGTCAGGTGGGTTGCCTGAGATAAGAAAAATGCAAAAATTTTAGAGAAGGCTGGCCATAAAAAATGACGGAATTGAATTTTCCCCACCACGGGTGATGGTCTTACGCCACGAGGCGTTCTAGTTTCCATTGTAATTAATCCAGGTAAACATGTTAGCCTAATAGCCTTGAAGGCAAACATACAGTCAGGTAGGTTAGTAGGAAGTTAAATACAGTACATCTCATTACAATAGAAAATCACTCTGAAGGCAAGGTGTGCATTAGTACTTCAGCTTTTACACAATAGGTATTGTTAACTTAAGATACATTATGGTGTCAAAAGAGAAAAAGCTCTGGAGGCAAAGGGCGCTTTTGTCTTTTGGCTATTCAGTTTACTACAATCACATAAGTACACTAAAAAGACATCATAGCCAAGGACCTGTTCTGTGTCAGAATATGAAATAAAAGTTTGAATCAATGGATAATAAAATTCCACTATTTTTCCAGGATTTGACATGATTTAACAAATTTTGCCTGAAGTTCCATGATTCAAAGCACTCTTATCGTTTTCCCTGATTTTTCCAGGTATGGCTGGCAAGCCTGATATGCACATTAAAAATTTATCTAGCATAGCTGAAGTGATGTAACGTTACATGCCATCAATAGTGTGCTAATTTACAAATGCAAAGGGACCCTAAAATTCTGAAGATGCCAAGGTGCAAGGATTCAACCAAACACCTCAGAAAATACCATCAACAACCAACTTCCTGATGGCATTACCTCAGATCACTCTCAAATTTCAGCCAGTAAGCCATAGGCCAGTGCTGGATGACGCCAGCCATTGGTGAAAATTACGAAAACTGATAAGAGATGATGTCACCAATGGGCAGGTTGTTTCACTGGATGTTCTATGCTCAGCAGATCCAGCAACATTCTAAAACCTTCATCTGGCAGGTGGGCCACACCGCTCGTATGGAGCCTAACATTAAAATAGGGAAATTTCGATAAGGTTAGTCTAGTGCATGAATTTCTGCTCTTTCAGATTCCCTTGGGGAAAGCCAAAATAAGGTAGATATATCTACAATAGTACATAAATATGTTCATGTTTTCTAAGGAGACATTTAACACTTCATTTTTGCATTAAACAAAGAAAATGTACGTCATAATTGGCTTTATGATTTACAATTAGCACAATCACTGCTGTCAGAGAAATCAGATAGCTATATATCTACTGAATAGATGCATAAGCTAAATAGCCTACTGACTTTCATGCAGCAAAATGAAAGAAATACAAAACAAAAGCTAAAACATAAATTTCTACATTAGATATCCATGGAGCAGAGCTAAGAGTTGGATATTTATGAAGACCAAAGGAGCTCAACAATGGCTGGATGCAGTAGTTAGTCAAACTTTGCCCATCCACCTCAAAAACCCTGAGAGTTAGCTACAAAATGAAATTCTTTGCATGACCCTGTGGCATGACATTAGTTATCCTAACTTCTAGCTTTCCAATCACAACTTGCATCACACTACAATGTGGCTACGGTGGATAAATTTGGAACATAACAACAACAACAGTAGCTAATAATAATCTCAGTTTTCCATACAGAGAAACCATTTTGAATGCTTGGTATCCAAAAGCTATGTAGGCTTGCAGCCAATTGCAGGCTGAAAACTTGTCATCACGACCTATGCCTCTTTTGCCAAGACCCAAGAGATAGAGCCTTGTAATTAGTAAAAAAAAAAAAAAAATGAATCAACAGTAGCAAATGGCAGCTTTTGAACCTGACAGCTCTATGGCCCACATCAAAACCAACACCATTTCATTAGGTACTGTATTAGCTGAAAGAGCCAGAAGCTAATGACCATAAAGCCAGCAGCAATTACAGTAAACTCTCTATATAACGGACTCCTTATATAACGGACTCTCTATATAACGGAGGATTTCATGGCCCTACCGGACGACTCTTTATATACCGGAATCGTCTGGTATAAAAAGAGAAAGTCCGGTATAGAGAGAGAGGTCCCGGATCTTACCGGACATTCTCTTTTTATACCNACATCTTGATGAAAATGCTAACTCTTCCAGAGAGGTAATCCATTTACTGGTCTAGAAGCTGGGCTTACTAGCTACATAAACTGCTTTTTAATACAAAAGTGGTATTATGTAGCTAAATGCCAAAGTATCATATTCTTAGGCAATTTATTAGTGCTGACCAATGGAAAATGACATCGTAATTCCAGTGGCGTGCTTGTTTTTTGTGTATGATTTATATTTCACCAGTTATAACTATTTAAGCGCCTGACAATTTACTGGTAGAAATCTCAGCCACTCCACAACTGGACCTGTCCAGCTACACGTGTTAATCCTATTAGCGTAACCTTCAATCAGAGCGGATGATGGCCGATAGTGGCTAGAGATGCTGAAATTTACATTAAGTTAGTGCAGTATCTGAAGAACATGAAAATTTTAATATTTGAAAGTCTGGCTATTCAAGACAGTAGCTATGTAGCTAGCTATATATGAATTTTAATGTTAAACTCTGAAGCAGAGGGAAGTTAAGGACAGAGCAAAAACTATAAAAAATGTAATCTTAAGCTAATCCCAGAGTTAGACCTTACATTTCACTTTGATCTAAGGCTTAATAAAGAAAAATAATAAGTAGCTAGCTACGGTAGTTCATACTCTTAATATTCTTAAAATACAGCGCCCAGTTCATAACTTCAATCATGATTGCTTTACTGCTGCATCATAATTAATGGCCTGTCACTGTGGTGGGACCAAAGATAAGCTCAACAATGGTCATTTATGTCTCAGCTATAAACAAAATAGTTATATGTTCAGCTTTAGAAAGTCAGAATAAGTTTTAATCAGCACCTATAAATCTGCAAGAGCTGCAGTTAACAGATAATGGCACACTATCATAGGAAAACTATATTTTAGCTTGTGCAAGATTGTTGGTAAGCACTCTACAAGGCTAATATATAGCTACTAGCCTACATAATTAGCTACTGCCACCACAGATTTCTTAGCTACAAAAATAATTTCAATTGCATTCAATTTTGGAGTGTAGTGTTCTCAAGAGATATAGCTAAATTCTGAAAAAAATTAAAATTTTACTGCTCTCTCATTTCATCAACAGGAACATGCTTAAAATTTCATTCATCAATGGTGGGTATGGTAGCTAGTTTAAAAAGAAGTTCAAGACCAAGAAAGAATTACAGAAGAGTTTCCTAGTACTATTTAATGGTAAATTTAGTCAACATCTAGCTACTGATGCACAATAAAAAAATTAGCAGCTCAAGACATACCTATCTAGTACATTGGCATGGCTAATGGCTGATAATTAATCTATAGTATAGAATGATGACTAAAAATGGGCTAACATGGCTCCATAACTTTTCACCATTTTATAAAATGTACACTATATATAGGTACATAAATTGTTGAAATGTTGATGAAAATAGTCACATTTGGAAATTTACCTAAGTAAGTAGCATTGGTGTAAGCTAAGAACATTTCTCCTTTTATAAACAGGAAAATGTAATGAAGGAAATTGCATAAAGGGTAACATCACTAACATGTCTAGTAGGGTAATGTCTCAATTGCCGAATGCCAATCTATTACCGAATATAGGTAGGAATCTTATTGCGTTCGGTAATAGAAACGCATTCGGTAATTGAGACATTACCCTACACATCCACCATGCTAGTAGACATTCACTTGGCACTAAAAAACTTTCTGTGTGAAAACTAGCAGTGCTAAAAGCTGTACATAGGCTTAAAGTGTAGGCTAAGTGACGCTGCACCATCCCTGAAAACGACGGGAAAAAAATCAAAACAAAAAAATGGTGGTGTTCACATTTTTTCCACTAAAACATGAAAAAATAGGTTGAATGAACTCTTTTGCAGAGGTAAGCAAACGGCAGAGTACTTCTGTAGGATAGCACCACGACCCGCGTTTTTGTGGGTTAGGCTACTCCAGATCAGGAGGACAGATGAATCGTCACACTTTGTTATTAACAGTTAAGTATTCTTGCCTTTTTTTTTACTTAGCCAAATGTGTGAGGTATTGCTCTTGTGTAAGTATAAGAGTAGACTCTCCAGTAGTTCTTTTGTAAACTGTCTTAGTAAATCTGTGAAATCTGTAGTATACTCTTAAGACAATTTATGCTAACATGTCACTTGTGCATGCTAGTTCCAGAACTTCTGCCAAAATCTGATAACTCTGCTCTTGTTCTCTGTGTAGGAGCTAGATACTTAAATTTTAGATGGGTGACTGAACTCTTTCAGTCACCCATCTAAAATCTCACGTCAATAGAAAACGAAAAAGAAAGAAAAAAATTATGAAACGTAATTGTTGCAGGGAATCTTTTAAGGATTCCAAAACTGTCTTTGTTTTTATTCTAGCATATAAATTGAGGCAGTTCTATTCTTTTAAAATATATATATATATATATTATACATATATATATAAAAAACTAAGGCCTAAATGGAAAAAGTTACACAAATAAAAAGTGTTTTTTTTTTTAATTTTACATATTATGTAAAAATTTCAGTAAGATCGGACCACTAATAAAGAAAATTCCAAAATTTGTAAATGACCCCCTTAAGGCTATGTACGACTTTCTAGCACTGCAAGTTTTGACACCGGAAGTTTATCAGTACCAAGTGGACGGCTACTAGCATGGTGGACGGGTACTAGACATGTTACCCTATATGTAAATATACAGGGTTCCCAGCATTTGAAGAAAATGAAATTCCATGATATTTCCATGATGGATGTACAAAATTCCAGGATAAAAACTGATTACATAGACTATTTTCAACCCAGATAAAGACCAGAGTTAATTACAGTACTGAACCTAATTTCCTAAAAGGTGCACTGATAATGCATGTGTAATATGGATATAGGCAAGTATCACAGGAATAAAACGGCGTGGAGAATTATTGACTATTCTTTCACAATGTTAACCTTATTACAATCTACAATTTTCATAACCCACGAGCGAAGTAAAGAGCAGTGATAATACTTTTGTTGAAGATTCAAGTAGCTAGGTAGGTACCTATATGTATTTGATTGTTCACCGAAAGAGAGGGAGGAGTTGAGCAATACATATTCATAATTTTTTGTAGGGAGTCAGGTGGGTTGAACTAGATATTACCAACACCAAGAAACGAATTAGCTGGCTATCAAAAATAATGGCAACGAATTTTGTTTTGTTTGTTCACCCAAAAAAATCCCCCCTCTAAAAAAAAGTCATAATTTTTTTAGGCAGTCAGGTGGGTTGCCTGAGATATGAAAAATGCAAAAATTCTAGAGAAGGCTGGACCAGACCATCACCCATGGTTGGGGAAAATTCAATTCTGTCAATTTTTTTATGGGGCCATAAAAAATGACAGAACTGAATTTTCCCCTACCACAGGTGATGGTCTTACGCCACGAGGCGTTTTAGTTTCCATTGTAATTAATCCAGGTAAACATGTTAGCCTAATAGCCTTGAAGGCAAACATACAGTCAGGTAGGTAGGAAGTTATATACATCTCATTACAATAGAAAATCACTCTGAAGGCAAGGTGTGCATTAGTACTTCAGCTTTTACACAATATTGTTAACTTAAGATACATTATGGTGTCAAAGGAGAAAAAGCTCTGGAGGCAAAGGACGCTTTTGTCTTTTTGGCTAGGTATTCAGTTTACCACTATCACATAAGTACACTGAAAAGACATCATAGCCAAGGATCTGTTCTGTGTCAGAAGATGAAATAAAAGTTTGCATCAATGGATAATAAAATTCCATTTTTTTCAGGATTTGACATGATTTAACAAATTTTGCCTGAAGTTCCATGATTCAAAGCACTCTTATCGTTTTCCCTAATTTTTCCAGGTATGGCTGGGAACCCTGATATACACATTAAAAATTAATCCAGTATAGCTGGGGAGATGTAATGTTACATGCCATCAATAGTGTGTTAATTTACAAATGCAAAGGGACCCTAAAATTCTGAAGATGCCAAGGTGCAAGGATTCAACCAAACACCTCAGGAAATACCATCAACAACCAACTTCCTGATGGCATCACCTCAGATCACTCTCAAATTTCAGCCAGTAAGCCATAGGCCAGTGCTGGATGACTAAAGCCATTGGTGAAAATTACGAAAACTGATAAGAGATGATGTCACCAATGGCCACGTTGTTTCACTGGATGTTCTATGCTCAGCAGATTCAGCAACATTCTAAAACCTTCATCTGGCAGGTGGGCCACACCGCTCGTATGGAGCCTAACATTAGAATGGGGAAATTTCTATAAGGTTAGTCTAGTGCATAAATATCTGCTCTTTTAGATTCCCTTGGGGAAAGCCAAAATAAGGTAGATATACCTACAATAGTACATAAATATGTTCATGTTTTTTGAGGAGACATTTAAGATTTAACACTTCATTTTTGCATTAAACAAAGAAAATGTAGTCTATGTCATAATTGGCTTTATGATTTATAATTAGCACAATCACTGCTGTCAGACAAATCAGATAGCTACCTATATATCTACTGAATAAATGCATAAGCTAAATACTGACTTTCATGCAGCAAAATGAAAGAAATAGAAAACAAAAGCTAAAACATAAATTTCTACATTAGATATCCATGGAGCAGAGTCAAGAGTTGGATATTTATGAGGACCAAAGGAGTTCAACAATAGCTGGATGCAGTAGTTAGTCAAACTTTGTCTATCCACCTTAAAAACCCTGAGAGTTAGCTACAAAATGAAATTCTTTGCATGACCCTGTGGCATGACATTAGTTATCCTAACTTCTAGCTTTCCAATCACAACTTGCATCACACTACAATGTGGCTATTGTGGATAAATCTCGAACATACCAACAACAACAGTAGCTAATAATAATCTCAGTTTTCCATACAGTGAAACCATTTTGAATGCTTGGTAGCCAAAAGCTACATAGGCTTGCAGCCACCTGCAAGCTGAAAACTTGTCATCACGACCTATGCCTCTTTTGCCAAGACCCAAGGGAGAGAGCCTTGTAATTAGTAAAAAAATGAAACTTACAGTAGCAAATGGCAGCTTTTGAACCTGACAGCTCTATGGCCCAGATCAAAACCAACATCATTTCATTAGGTAGCTACTGTATTAGCTGAAAGAGCCAGAAGCTAATGACCATAAAGCCAGCAGCAATTATGTCAGGGCCAGTGGAGCTAGAAAGTCCACAGTTACTGCTTTGGAAGGACAAAGTCCAACTTCAACTTTTGGGCCCAGCCAATTGTTTATTCCTTGGCTCCAAAAAATGTTTGACTTGGATTTTGCAACCCCACTACCACCAAAAAATAATAAAAATAGAAAAAACTACTACAAAGAAATTGCTGTCATAGGGATATGTGTAGCTCAGATAAACAGGTCTGCTAGAGCCTCTCACAATACTGTACATGTTTACTGGGCTCAAGTCGACTTTGTAGCTACTTCACAATACATATATCTTACAAAACAAACAACTAGAAATAAAAGAAACAAGAACAATAAAATTCTAAATAATAAATGCATGAACCATATAGGTATAAAACCGAGCAGCAACATGGCAGGCAGCAAACAGAAACTGCATGCACATTCACTTTCTGCAATACTTACGATGTTCACTGTTGAATTCTGCCCACAATAGTGAATGCCATAAGAGAAAAAGTTAAAATAAGAAAGTATATTCATAACCAATTGGACCATCATTATAAAACTGAGTACCTAGCTACCTATATAGTTAGGCTAGCTACCACATTCATGTAGGTAGGTACTTACTAGGTACACCTAGACTGTAGTTACCAAAAAAATATGTTCAGTGTAAACATACATAGTTATAGCTACATGAGCTACATGAAAAAATACATAGCTAGGGTAATTGCTACAATGACATAAAACAAATATTGTTAGCTATTTGTCATGTTTTTTTGACAGATTTTGACAGGAATTGAGAGTTAAAACCAATAATCTACAAGAGAACTAGAGATAAATAGCCACCTATATCCTTCATGAAAAGTATTAACAGGATGTAATATCAACTAGAAACATACTGTATAGCTACAGCAAGCTATAGGTAGATAAACTATTGTCAAAACAAGATAGGTATTGCATGTAGTGTAGGTTACACAATAGATTTTCTACAGAAGATTTTCTTGAATGATAGCTACCTGTCAAGCAGCTGTATATATTTGGAATGGATGCCTAGGTATATAGCCTATATGCTGCGATGATGAATCCTCTGTATGACCTTCTGATAAACATTACAATAAAAGCTTCTACACCTCTCAGTGCTTGTGATCCATGTCCTTCCTGATGTAATTCTTCCATAATACATAACTAAATGCTAGTTTATAATGCCGCACTGTTGTTATTACTGCAAAGTAATATCCAGTGCCACATTTGACATTATTAGCACGCTTTTTCTCGTAAATATCTACTAATACTTATCACCAGCAACAACAATAGATGTTTTAAGTATTTTCAAGTTAACTCAGGCCTTTTTACTGGAAAAAATATTGATAAACACATTCAACTAGGTGTCCCAAATTACCCCGTCTTGCAGGAATGGATGCCATTTTATGTTGAGAAGAGGTAGAAAAGTTCTGATTGTGATCAAATCAACTTTTTGTTCTCTGCCTTTTAGATTTTCTTGCCAGATCAAAGCAGGGGGACTTTTTTCTAGGATTTTTTTCTAGTAGTGATTTGCATGAGCTGAATTGAATGCTTTCTATGCTGAACAGATAGCAAAAATGTTGAAGTTTATTACCCTATTTTGAGATTAGCGAAATTCTATATAGTTTGGTTTCTACAGCCATTAATGAGTAGGCCTATATGAAGGGGAACAGCTGTCCTGAGTTACCTCAGCGTATGGTACTTTGTGAGATATTTGACTTTGAAGTTCTATTTTCCCATTATCTAATGCTGAAGAAAAACAATCCAAGGTAGGGTAGTGGCGTTGGTCTCCCATCACCGGCTCAGTCTCTGATCACTTTTACATCCCTCCATTAAAAAATTGCTGCAAGACGAACCATAGATGCTAGAAAGATCAGCTGGGGCTCAAGTTGTAGCCTAAGAAATACTTGATATGTCCTGTAAGTTGTAATTGAAATTCACCAAACTCAAAGTTTGGGAAATTTTAAATGGGAAAATTCTTTGAAAATGTGCCTATTTTTTCAGTATTATGAAAACTACCACTCTCGGGAAATAATTTATTTGAGGGGTTTGTTTGCATTAGTAGCAATATCAGTCAGTCTTTGACATTGCAGTACAAATATTGGAGTAGCTTCTGGTAATTTTTCCATGAGTCTACTTGACCTCCCCTACGGGGGTGGGGTGATCGGACATCGCAGGCAAAAAGCATGCAAATCGTTAGTCTCCAATCAAAATTTAAAATTATTTTTTAGAACGATTATCTACAGTTCATTGTAGTTAGTTGGCGCACCCTTCAGCACTTGATTTCATATTCCAACAATTGTACTTTTCTTGCTTCAGGATGGCTTTAGTCTCCACTCTCCAATCACCATAATGGCCACCGTGGTCGATTGTTCGACCACTGTGGTCAATCAGTCAACCACAGAAACCGCAGTGATTGACCAGTCAGACATTGAAGTCCATTGATTGACCACAGTGGTTGACCAGATAACCGCAATGAACAACTGGTCGGACATTGCAGTATTTTGATCGACCAGACGACAACAGTGGTCAACCAGATAACCTCAATGATCGACTGGTCAGACATTGCAGTTAATTGACCACAATGGTCAACCAGGTAACCGCAATGATTGAATGGAAGGTGTAGCCTATAAGTATCAGCTTCCAGTGCGTGTTGTGTATTATATATTTAGTCAGTAAGCACGGCGCATAAGGTAGCATCAACCGGGCTGATTTGTCACATTTTCTGCATACTTTAAAATAACTAAAAATGGCTGGCGCTAGGAAGTTGAAACTTTTCACACTTATATATGATGTTTCAAGGTACATTCATGTCAATTTGTCGAGAGGTAGGTTTTTTTTTATTGAAGTTATTAACGGAAAACCGCATGATGGACTTCTCACTGTAAAATGGCGTGATTTCACTCCACTGTCTGGGTGAAAAATTGTAGTGCAATAATAATAGTAAAAATGGATAGAGTGTTGCAACGAATTTTTCTCAGTGGCTCGCAAAGACAACACCTTCTGTCGGTCGCACCAGACCCGCGTCAGCGCCCAACTCTGGGGGCGTCTCAATGGTAGTTTAGACTGTTTCGAAGCATAACCCTCATTATAGACAGCTTTTGGTGCTCTATCTTTTTTTTCAAGCCCCAGCCACTGGTACCTCAGGGTCCCAGCAGCAGCACTCCTCATTCTGGCACGACGAGCACACCAATGTATCAACTTCACCCTAGGCCAAGAAACTGAAGAGCTTTGGGTTATATTGATCCTCCAGAGCCCAGAAGTGCTCTGTCTTCGCGAGCCATTGAGAAAGATTTGTTGCAACACTCTTTCCATTCTCAGTGGCTTGCTCCAACAGAACACCTTCTGTCGGTAGCACTGACATACCCAAGGCGAAACAGGGAGGGATTTCATGGCCTCCCCTGACTGAGTTGCTGGTGCGAAGGATCCTGATCTGAACTGATTTATTCTCTTGTACGACAAAAACTAGGTCCAACCGCCACAAACGGACTTCAGATTTGTGTTCTACATCAAAAAATACATCAATTAAAAAAATAAAAAGGGTCTTTTTCATACCCCTTTGCTAGATAAATTCCTAATTATTAAGTAGGGTAATGTCTCAATTACCGAATGCCTTTCTATTACCGAACGCAATAAGATTCCTACCTATATTCGGTAATAGATGGGCATTCGGTAATTGAGACATTACCCTAGTAACAATTTCTAGAGGAATAACAGGCTAGCAAAATGACATTTTAAATTTGACATGTAAAGTAACTTGTAGTTAGTTAAAGTAAAATTTACCACCATGTGATAGGGCAAATATTGGCATCTGCACCTTTTATTACAACCGTGGATGCTAAGATGGTAACTTCTGCAATTGCATTTGTAGATGTCAGTATTGTAAAATTTGCTAATGATCCATATCCACAGCAAAGAAGGCATGGATGTACAGGGTTATCACTGTACAGTGTACACAATACTCATCCATAGCATTAAAAATGGCAAATTTGCATTTGGTTTGAGAAGTGTGCAAGCACTGTCCCTATCAACAAAGCACCATCTAAGTGTTCATCCCAAGCATTGTAAATACTACTGTCATGAGAGGAGGTGTCTGTATTTGTGGTGGAGCAAATATCTACATCTATAGAAGTTCATCTGCATCACTTTTGAACATCCACACCACCCTAGCTAGCCTATGTAAATAGGGCGGGCTACGAGTATGAGGCACGCTTTCACAATTCAATGGAATGTATAATACAAAGATAGGACTTACCCATGTTCCTGGGAGTTACTTTGACTAATCCTAATCAGCTGTAAAGGAATACCACAACACCGGCTCTACAACGTTACACTACTAAACAGGTGACGGAAACGTAAACAAACCATTCCCTGCCTACCACGTAGCACAGCAACACCGCTTTGGTCTGCAAGCCTGCAAGGGTGTTTCCCAAAGTGTAGTTGTCAGACGTAACTGTTACAGCAGATGTAACTGTGAGGGCAGGTAGTCTAGTTCCAGTGGCAGGGTGATGTGCAACAGGGCATGGACAACCTACAGCATCATATCCTTGAATCGATATACCTGCATAGCTCTAAATAATACATGTTTTGCCACCACAGAGTGGCTGGTCAGCTCTAAATAATACAGGTTTTGCCACCGTAGGGTAACATACAAATAAAGTTTAATACAAATAAAAGACTCAAAACAATATGATTAAAAATAACCAGGCCAGCTCCTAAAATTTATGTTTCATCATACAATGGCGATGAATTATATACACTTCAGTTTGTATTGCTGGGTGCGTGTTTGTGTGTGAAGGGTGCTGGCTTTTCTCACAGCTGCATAAGGTGTTTCGTTTCTGATTTTGATATACGTGTTTTTTTTTCGTATATAAGATCAGGCTAGGCGTGTTTCTTAGGTATGATTGCTTTATAGCGTTAGGTTTTGCAACAAGCTTATAGAAACGATAATTTGGAAAATACATCTGTGGCGATGACCATTAGTTAAATATACGGTTAACTAAGTTACAATGATATGAGGTATGTTTATTATCATTAACATAGCATAGTGTTGGACAACGTACGCTTCTGAACTATGGTAGAATATGGCAGTGTACACTGATTAAAAGTTACCGCAAAATTGGACAGAAAATAAAATTGATCGTTTCTGCAAATCAAGTTAGTTATGTATGGTCATGTAAGGTTAGAATTGATTCCGCTAAAAAAATACTATAGTTTGATAGCTACACTGCCCTGACCAGTACCCGTTATAAATACACGGCCAAAAATACCTTTAGTCATTATAAAAGTATTCTCCGAAATGTAGTTGTCAGGGGTGGCTGTGAGAGCAGATATAGCTCTGAGTGCAGGTAGTCCCCATGTGCAAAGCTTGATAAAAAAATAAACAATACAAGCGAGCACAAAACCTTCAAATTTAAGTATATATTAGATATGAATTATATGTAAATCAGTTCCAGCTCCATTAGCAAATATGCTTGCGTTGCTGTAATGCGAGAGTAAGGAATTGAGCAGGCTGTTTTCACAACTGCACGAGATCTTTCGTTTTCTGACATACGTGTTTTTTACTCAAGTAAGTTTAGACTAGGTATAGTTACTCTTCGTAGTTAGGTTAGGAAACAAACCCATAGAAATAATATCCATGCAGATGGGAACCTTTCTATAGCTCCACCCGGGAACAGGTAAAACCCTGTGAAGTAAGTTGGAGTTTTTACAAAGTAGGAGGTGAGGTAAAGAGGACTTACCAAACAAAGTAAACTTATCAGCAAGCGCTGCGGCCTCATCTTCTACGAAGTGTTGCCCAGGCTTCCTTTGGGGCGGGAGTAGAAGGATTACTAGCTCAGCATTACTAAGTCTCATCGTGCCTTTGCTCTTCTGCCCACCAGTCTCACATTTAAAGAGGACTCAGAGGAGTTCTATTGGTCTCAAGTGACGAGCGCGCTACTACTGGCAGTAAATAAGACGCAAGCCATCTCAAACCCACAGTTGGGTGCATGGGCGTAGAGACAAAAAAAATGAAGAGAGAAGAAACAAATACGCGGTTTGTTCCTTCCGTGGCTCTCAACACAGAAATAGCGATGAGTTCCATGGGGTAGGTCGCTTACCACCATCCGTTGGCCCAACTAACGGTGCAGAAGGGGATGTATAGAGCCTACCTACCAGTAGAAACTAACCTTCTCAGCAGGAACTGCAGCCAGCTGTGACTTTCTTTGTGAACGACAGTTGGGGCATCCCCTGAGGTCCTTAAGCCTATACCTATATATTCTGACAGGGAATTAGCCTAACCGATCGGAAAATACCCGAAGGCTTGGGGGCGTGAAGTCCAAGATATTCTGACAAGGAAGGTTTTCTTTGCCCAAAATATTGCTCACAACTGTCCCAGCTACCTCACCTTATGACTATTGTGAGCATCCGCCAAAAACGTAAAGTTTAGCTAAACATTACATACACTGCTTGGAGAAACGTCGTCGTTACATACTACCAAAATAATTTTCTTTCTTTCTTCTTCTTTAGGGAGGTGAAGAGGGTTAAATGTGAGCCTCTAAAATATGCGGAAACTAGATCAAACATGTCACCCGAGTTTTCAACACCAAATGAGACACACACACACTAACACAAAGAACCAATAAGACAGCAGTGATCACTCCTCAAGAATCTCACTGAATTTTTACCTCACCAAACAACTGTGACAAACTAGAGAGCACTCTTGGGAAAAACACACCAAAATGCATGAAGAACAAACAAACAAAAATCATGAGCACTTGTAGCTTCCCCACCCCAAAAACAGTAGTCCGGCAGAGCAGCGACTACACAGGAGGCCCTAGTCATATCTTGTTAGTTTCAGCCTCCTTGAATTAGCGCTAAGCTGTTCTCCAACTGCGGGTCAAGATTTTCCGACTCAAACTCCTTGATCCAAGTAGTATTTAGCTAATGCAACCATTAACCATGACCAAATAATCTTTACCAATACATATATGCACAAATTATGCTTAAGATAGTTTTGTACGCATACAATATTTATATTATGCATCATTAGCACCATTTAGGACAAAAATTTCCATATTTGTTTAATAATAATAACCATGTAGAAAACCCGTTCATAGGGTGGGCTGAAGTCAAATTGTAGTCTTTTTTTTTTCTCATGCCCAACTTTTTCCGTTATGAGAAGATTTGAGTTCTGATTATTGCACATCATTTCACAGAAATTAGGATAGGCTATCAAACTGTGCCTAGTATGTACTTGAAAAAAAAAAAAAAACGAGGTACGTATCCCATTATCAATGGCAAACAGATATAGCCAAAAACAAAACTGGCAGTGTCCACATTTACAAAACATTTTATGATTTTTTTAAAAACTTGACGGATAATTATGAATTGGTAGTTTTGGGAAATTTGCAGTTTGATATTTAGAAAACGAAGTGTTCAATTATAAAATTATCATGAAAGAAATGTGTTTAAAATTTATTTTTACATATGCTATGTAAATTTTAGAGCAAAGTCAACAGTGGAACACTATACATGTAAATGAATGTTTACTAATTATAAATAGGCGGGTGTTGGTCATTTCTTCATCACGGCCGCATCAACCTCGGTAAAACGAACAGAACCTTTTCTTGCCTTGCCTAACTTGATCTAACCAAACATAACCTAAACTTGACCGGTTGTTCTGAAATTTGCATGGCATATGTAAAATGGAATTTTAAACACTTTTATTCTGGAATAATTTATTGGACTCTTCGTATTCGAAATATCGAAGAGACATTAAACTGCAAAAATGCCATATTTACCTCCACCAAGGAGGTTATGTTTTAGACCTGTTTGTCTGTCACCAAGATAACTCAAAAAGTTATGATCTGATTTGGACGAAATTGACAGAGATTGTTGGGTATGTTAGGAGGAGCAGATGATTAACTTTTGGTGAAGATATGTCCATCAGTTTGTTTGTTTGCCTCATTTTTTTTCAATGCCAAAACTCAAAAAGTTATGGATTTTTTATGAAATCAACACAAGTTGTTAGGTATATAACAAAGAGTGAATGACCAAATCTTGGTAATGATCCGTTTGTTCGTTCGTTCGTTTGCCACTGTTTTTAATTTTATGCTTGTTTGCACAATAACTCCAAAAATAATGGATCTTTCTGAAATTTGTAGGGGTTGTTAATCATGTTGAAAGACATAGAGGATTAAATTTGATGCAGATCGGTTTGTTCGTTTGACTCATTTTGTCATAACGTTTGTTAGCAGTATAGCTAACTCAAAAAGTTTTGAACGGATCTTCAAGAAAATTTCACAAGCTGTTATTACTATCAAAAGGCACAGATGATTAGATTCTGGAGTTAAAAAAAAAAATCATGGTTTCAGAGCCAATTTCAATTTTTTGCCACCGTTGCCTCGCTTGGTGGAAGTATACGCTCTCAGAGTGCTCGTTTTTTTAATGTGATTATTAAAATGGTTTTCCCGCCGCATTAGACACGAAGACTATATAACAGCGATCCAATTTTGTATAATATAGTTTAGAAGTTGAGTCGAACTTAGATGAGCTCTTTTAGTACAATCTCGGCCAGCTGCACCATGTCTGGCAGGAAATAAGGTGCGAGCATCTCCAACCCTACACCGCTCGGCCGAACGTAACTGCTCGCCATACGGCGCAGGGAAAGAGACGAAAAACGAAGACAGAAAAAAGCAAACACTCATGTAGGGGGTTCCTTCCGTTACCAGTTACCACCCACACTGGAGCGATAAGAGTCCCATGGGATGGGTCGCTTACCACCATTCGGCGACCCACCTTTCGGACCAGAAGGGGAAACATGGAGGACCTACCTAACTCTACAAAACTAACCTTTTCAGCAGGGACTGCGGCAAGCTGCTACATCCCCTGCGGGGAAGGCACTATAGACCCTTGGGTGCGTGATGCCCATATATATTTTGGCAGGGAAAGAACCTGCCAGAATATACCCCTGAGGGCTTTAATGGGATTCCAGAGTTAACACTAAAAATACAGACTCCTAGAGCAAGGGAGATTCCGACTCAGATTCCCCTCAAAACTTCTGACTCCGAAATCCTGGCATAAAGAAATTACTTCCGAAGATCTAGCTATGGCTCAGGTAATTTCTAGTCTCCCTGGGGTCACTGCTTCCCCATAACATACAATGGGCAAGTCTAACCGTATGACCCATCCCATGTCCCGAGCGAGTTCGGCGTTACATGCGGTCCTGAGCTACACCAGGGTAAACCCCACATCTATAAAATAGGGCCAAATTGGTAATTGCACACAGAGAAAATAACCTTGTTGATTGCATTTCTGGTAACAGCAAGCTTTTTCACTTACGGTAGCCAGCACCTCAGCAGTCACCAATGATGGCCTATGACCGTGCTATAACGTAATGGCCATCATCGATAGAGGCGCTACGACTGGCAGCTCGAAACTTTCCCAGCAAGTCAATAACGTCTGTCTTAGCTGCTAGCAGGGGGAAACTGACAGAATAAA
>LQNS02278187.1:16763503-16783048 GCA_001587735.2 Parhyale hawaiensis
GCAGCGCCGTGGACGCCGACATGAGCAGCAGCGTCAGGAAGTTCCTCGACAGCCCGTGGAGGGGGGCGGAAGCCTATCACTTCCTACTGCTGGCGCAGAGGCAGCTCTACGAAGGTAAGTGTTCCCAATTGATTACAATTAGATTATCGTAGGCTATGATTTATTGATTGATCATTCCGCACCAACAGATAACAGTATGACATAACAGATGCGAATGCCATTGCAGCAACAACTTCCTACTCAATAATGTGTGAGGAGACAAAATACTCATTGAACGTCGGAAATAAAAACAAATCTAACTGTAGAGTCTTCGCAGAAAATACTGGCCGCAGCATACATATATGAACATCACTCGAAAAAAGTACGTGTATCAAAGCGCTCCAGAGATAACTTTCATTCATTACAGTGGCGGCTCAGGGAAACTTGCTT
Source organism: Parhyale hawaiensis (assembly GCA_001587735.2). Taxonomy (NCBI): domain Eukaryota; kingdom Metazoa; phylum Arthropoda; class Malacostraca; order Amphipoda; family Hyalidae; genus Parhyale; species Parhyale hawaiensis. The sequence continues at coordinate 16,763,933 of LQNS02278187.1, forward strand.
TGAAGGGGATTGAGGGGGCAGGAGGTGGAGGCTGGAGTAAAATGTGGAGGGACTTCGCCAAAGTTGCATACAAATATGATGGTGGCGGAATGACAGCGATATTGGGAGTTCAGAACAGGGTCAGTGCTCATTATTGAGGAGGGGAAGGTTTCAAGCCCCTCAAAGCCCCCTTGGCACCGCCGCTGCTTGATTGAGGCTCAAATAGACCGTTTGTTTGCCTGCTAGTACTTTGGTACTAAAACTGTACAGAAAGGATCTTCGTGAAATTTGCAGGAATTATTGGGAATGTTACGAAGTACAGCTAACCAAATTTTTCTGATGACCTGTCAGTAATGGGTCAGTACATCCCTTTATCTCTATGTTTGTTTCTATATTTGTCCGTACATTATTCAAAAAGATATGGATTGAATCTTATGATATTTTCAGGGATAGTAGGAAATATTAAAAGACAAAATTTACTAACTTTTGGTGATGAACGACGGTTCATGCCTTTGTGTGTTTGACTATACATATGTCTCTCTTAAGCCCCGTAAGTGCAAAAAACGCCTGTTGGATTTCGGCGAACGCAGCGAAAATTTCACAGCAGTGTCCACACTGTCGCACGGAGCATTATAGCGGCCAGCGACGCTGGACAATTTATTAAGTGCAGATGTTCCGCAGACCTCCGTTGCCCACGTTCCTTGATCCAAAGAAACTGCAGTTTTTGTCACAATTAATTACTTAGTTTACTTCTAGTATCGGCACAACTATAAATAAGCAATGATTGTAAGTGCATATACTATTTATATTTTAGTTCGGCGCGATACAGGCAGTGTGCCACTGAAGCGCTCGTAAAAATTTCTACTGCTACTTATATACATTCTCCAGCAAAACTCGTACTGCGAACTGAGCTTGGTATCGCTGACGAGAGCATAGCAACACATTCAAACGAAAAGTTTGGAGAGCAACTCTTTAAATGGTTGTCAAGTAAATAAATCTTTAAGGTGGCGCTGCTCGACAATTTAATGTTCTCCATACGTAGTGCAAAGTGTCCGAACATTTTATTTTATCTCTTAAACACTACTGTGCATCCATAAAACATCGATAAAACTTTTACCTTCAACTCAGTTTTCTTCACTAGTGTCACTACTGTAGGCCTAGATCTTTTAAATGTCATTAAAGGAGCCAGAAAACCTTATGAAACGTCTAATTTATTTGTTTTATGTCAGAGGATCACAATACTTCAGGGTGAGCCTGCTTTGATCACAGCTTAAATATCCCGAAAATATCCAGCAAGTTGGACGCTCGCAAAAACTCTCGAAGCTGCGATTGGACGACGAAAATTCGCAGAGATTAGAGAAATCGCCATAGTGTGGACAGATTTTTGCGGTAGTCTGGATGAGGCTTTAGTGTTGATGATAATATTATAATTAAAAAAGTTACGGATGGATCTTCAAGAAAATTACAGGAACTGCTAGAGGCACAACTAACCAAATTTTGGTGATGATAGGAAGGAAGTCCTGGTTTCATAGCAATTTGAATACCCGGCCTTCAAAAATGACTGCAACGAATGATTGTTGACCTTGAACCACATAATTCCAGTAAATGGCAGAAATATAGTCACAGTTGTATCCTAACTAGAGATTTCATTTGTACAAGTCGGCTAGCTCAGTCGTAAAGATCTGAAGTTCAGTTCTGAAGTCAATAACAGTGGACAACATCATCTCCAGTGAAGTCAATAACAGTGGACAACTTCATCCCCAGTGAAGTCAATAACAGTGGACAACATCATCTCCAATGAAAACATTTCAATTCAAAAAAGAATAATTATAATAATTTAGCATCTCGCATCCAGTGGATATACCTATCAAGGCTTTATTTTGCCTTGATTTTTAGAAGTTTGAAGATCTGGCAGTGTGCAGAGCAAGAGAAGCACTCAGTGTTGAGAGTCAATTTAGAACCCCTTGCTGTTCTTCTCCTCGCCTCTCGGTGCCTCAGTGCTCTACGCAGTGCAAATCCTTAGCGTAGCGTCCGAGAATTGAACCCGGGCCTCCTTTGGTGCGATGTCGAGCCATTGCCACTTCACCAATGGGTTACTAAAGAACAAGATGAAATAAAGCGGAATCCAAATGAAGTGACGCATTTGCTACTACGAAAGAAATGTAACTACAAAAATACAACAACTGAAGGATCGGGTGAACATATAAGTGACAAAAGTGTAGCTTTTCATCTCTCAAGCTAAACAGGAAGCTGTCGAGCAGTACCGAACAAAATCTCGACCTCGTTGAAGGAACTTATTTGCTGTTCGTTTGAGGCCCATTTTCCTCCCATTTTATCACCTATGCGTTCAGCTGATGAATTTTCTCTTACCTAAGCCTTCACATCGGGACGGAGAGTCCAACAAACAAATGAACCGTGTGTTGTCACATAACAACATAACTTCTTATGGATGTTCGTAACTATTTGAAAGTCAATCTAGATTAATCTATATCAATGGGGGATACATTTTGGTGTGGTATAGCCTAGTCCAAATTCCACTTTATAATAATACTCAGTTTGTTGATTGATTAGCAACTTGCTTGCTCACTCGCTTTCCGAGCCTCTCCGCACACCCATCAGTATTAGGGAGGAGAAATTAGTTCGCTCATCGGCAAGGAGGCGCAGCGTTGCTAATTTTTTAAATCTAAGCAATGAAAATGCATGAAGTAATACTGCATCGTATGTAAATCCATTCAGGTGCGATGATTCTTTGCTCTGTGCTCACGAAGTACGTGGAATTTGAGTTAATCATAAAAGGTGAAAGGAAAAATATTTTTCAGAGTAGAAAAATGAATAAAACGGATTTATCGTTAATCGAAGTACCGTACCTATATTTTGTCGTCCGTTCATTAGTGAGCAGGTCACTAGCATCCACAGTAACATGAAATTAATCCATTTGATTTATTTTTTTAAAGGTTATGTGGACGCTGCTATGAAGACTTGCCTGCACCTGAGGGAATATGAGAACGTTGTACCCGCCAAGGACATCTTCTCGCTGCTGGCCCTCTCCTCCTGTGCCAACAGGGCTTTCGCTACTTGTTCAAAGGCCTTCATCAAGTTGGAAGGCCTACCTAACGTGAGACTTTGCATTTGAATATCGAGGATGAGGAGACCTATCCAGTGTGAGAATTTACTTTTGAATGCCGAGGATAGGAAGACCAACCCAAAATGAGAATTAGTATTTGAATAGCGCAGCTAAATAAATGGTACAACAATTGGACAAAATTTGCGGTCCCACTTTTACAGCGCGCTGGAAAACCTTCAGCAATTTGAGGCCCTGCATACTGTAAGAATTTTACTTTGGAGTGTCGCGAAAAATTACCTTGAATCTTTTAAAGCGTTTTAGCCCTTCGTGAAGCTGAAGGGCTTACCCACGGTAAGGCGTCATCAATGGACAGGGCGAAACCGAGTTAACCTGAGCCTTGTATAGGCTGGAACTTGTTTAGTCTTTAGACAAGTACGTTGAAATTGAATTTAGGAGCTAACCCTAAATCGATTACCNTGAAGGGCTTACCCACGGTAAGGCGTCATCAATGGACAGGGCGAAACCGAGTTAACCTGAGCCTTGTATAGGCTGGAACTTGTTTAGTCTTTAGACAAGTACGTTGAAATTGAATTTAGGAGCTAACCCTAAATCGATTACCATTGAGACTTGCCAAACAACAATTCTGTTTTAAAATAGAGCGCCCAACAGTCTCAAGAGTAATCGGATTGCTTCTAACATTCTACAACACCATCCATCGGAGGGGAATAGGGTAAGAGGGTTAGTAAGTAGGGTAAGTAGGGAAAGCGCTCACGTGCCGGTAGTCTCCGGACTGTTCAAGTCCATCAGTGTGGGTGTGTAGGTAAAATATTAAAGCCTCGACGAGTGCACAGCTGCAGTCGATCGCAGACTATCCGAGCTCTGGAGGCGTCATATTGACGGAAGACTTCATTGACAACTATGCCCCCTTCCCCCCGCCCCCCTCAGTGATCACGAACTGAAGGGAGTAAGAGAAATTATTGCCTTGCAGAACACTGAGGAGGAGCAGGAGAAATATGAAGACCTGGCCATGAGCATCTTCCTCAAGTACAGCCCCAAAGACTCCCGCAGTAACCGATCAGAGTGCACCAACTGCGAGACCATGATACCTGACTGGTGAGTGTTTCATGGCGCGGAGGGCAAGGCCTGAAATTCATTTATTACTACTAGTACTACTACTAGTACTACTAGTCATCCCGGCCCTGCAGCCTTTTCTTGGAATCTCTGATGTCGAAACCCGTCGGTCGTGTCCAGATAAAAACTCACAGTATTGACTTGTGCGGGCTATTTTGCTTTCTCGAATTGCTGTGCCCATGAGCGTTGATTCTCTGTGCAAATACCAAGGAGGTTGTAATGGGAGGAGCGCACCCTCTCTATTTACCCAACGGGAGCGTTTCAAGTAAACATTTCCCTCGAACTGGATGAGAGACGTTTCCGACCAACGAGTGGCATTGNAAAGGAGTCGTGAGTTCAGAATTTTATAGCATTAACCATCTACGAAATTTTGAGCGGATGGAGGTACATAGATGAAACTTGACTGTACCTATAGTCCTAAACCAACGTATGACGAAAGTAACAAAGTGAGCACTGTGATGTGAATCTTCAAACGCAATTTTCTTGCGAAAATATTGAAAAACTGCCTGTCTGTATATTTGTTAGTGTGTGCTGACCACCGTCTTCGGCCCGCTGCATGAGAGCAGTTCAGCCAGTTTAGGGGGTCAAAAACGCCAGCTCCAGCCATGTGCGCACTCGCCGAAAGAGTGCTGAGGCTCTCTCCTTCCATTACAACCTCTTTAGCGAATACCCTCGTGCATTGGTTCCACAATTATCTTGACATGCGATATGTCTCTTCCTTTTCCTCTTTTCATCTCTTGAAATGACTAATTTGTCTTGATTAAAGAGATTAAAAAGCCTTGGGCGAATGTATTATAATAAAAATATTCTACTGCAATGCAAGCTACAGCTGAAAACGTGGAGAGTATGCCTAATAACCGCTGCCGCTGCTCAAACATGAGTTGAACGTCCCTCTGCAACCAGAAAATTAGTAGTATTCTGGAATCCTATATACAGCGTATGAAATAAAGGCTTTTTGACAGTCGTTAGGGATACCCGTGAACATAGCAAGGTGCACAGATCTGGTGATGCCTGCGGTTGACTCATTAATTGTTGTGTATACCGTATACGTGCCTTACAGTGAAGTAGCCGGCCCAGCACTAAAATCGTATCATAGAAATGGAAGCTAATTTGAGTATTTAAGCATATGCGCAACCTGACATTGTTATTTTTTTCAGTTAGGTTCATGCTAGAGTCTTAACTGAGAATCATAGCTCGCAGCATAGCTCAACCTCACGAGGCAACAGTCTGATATGCTCTGAAACCTCCTCCTGAACACGCATTGCACTCTGGACGTGGACACACGAGTGGAGCGCAACACTATCGCCTTTACAACCTCGCTTGTGCTTAACTGTAGTGCAAAATGAAAGGTGTAATCGAGTGGGACTGTAAAGTGAAGTTCATTGAAGCTCACAAGGTTTGAATGATCTGAAACTTCAGACAGAAGCATTGGTCTCGCCCCTTTAAATCAAGGCTCAAGCACTAACTTTGACTCGATTACCTTCAATACTGCCAAAAAATCAATTTTGTTTCGCAAACGAGAGTTTTCCATCAGTTCAAGCGTAACTGGGTTGCTGATAACAGCTGCTAAATTGTTCCAAGTGGCGAAACTTATGCTCCTGTCTTAAAGCCCATTCAAGTCAGGCCTAATTAATGATTAATTGATGAGCCTAGCTTCACTCGACTCTAGTGAACCAATCGATGAAAGCTTCATCATGTGCGGATTCCGTAAATGTTTTCCCTTAATAAATTTTTGGCGGATCCCCCGGCTACAACCATAAGATGGCTCCTAGGTCTTCCAAAAAAATTTGCTACATTTCTCGGGATTCTCTGTGGTAACCGACCAGGGTATAAGAACGGCCGGGTATAAGAACAATACCAGTTGGTGTTCTTATGGCCTAATATTGCACTCTCACGCACTCGTTCTTTCTGTACTCCGCTGGCAGGAAATGATGCGGCACGTTCGATTGGGCGCCGAAATTAAGTCGTCGAGGTTTGACTTCCTCGAAACTTCAAGCAGATGCGTTGGCTTCGACCTATTGAATTGAGTTTCATGCACTGACCCTTAATTAGTTACCTTTGAGACTTCTAAAAGATTTGTTTTCGCTCCACACAATGATGCTTTCAGCCGGCTCAGCGTATTCGTCTTGCTGCTAACAGTTCCTGTACGATTCAGCGTGGTAACTAAAGCCAAAGCTTCTATTTGCAGTTTCGGACGGGTCAAGTCTCGTAGGTTCAATTTCAGCGCCCAGTCGAACTTGCCTAAATTCCCTGATGAGGATGGTGGTCGTCATTTTGCTAACATATAACCGCCCGTGCAGGGTGAGCAACTGCCCCAGCTGCAACACCAAGTTCGCCACGTGTGTTGTCACAGGCCGACCCATTATGGACAGCGGAGCGTCATGGGTCTGTACGGGCTGCCGCCACAGCGCCTTCCAGCAGGACATCACCATGCGCTCCCACTGCCCCCTCTGCCATACAGTCATTGCTGCTCAGTGAATTTCGCCGATTTAAAGACCGGCGCATTGCATACCAATGTTCTATATAGCCGTTTCTTTGCGTTATTTCTCACCGGAAGTAAATTTCCTTGCTGCCACACTGTTACTGAAATAACACCTGAAAACCTTTGCTCTGCAAGAGAGACCTAAATAGATCTATGTAGCTACTGTTACTCAGTGAATATCCTCTATTTGATTATCGGTAAAATGCATGCAAATGTTCTGTTGTAGCCTGTTCACACACTAGTCAAAAGAACGAGTTTTGTCAACCCCGCGTCCGAATGCCACCCTTTTAGTAGCGCAAAAGTGCAGAGAATTTTTAGTTATAATTCCTTCCAAGTTTGGAAAGATGTCCGAAACTTATCTAAAGGTCACTGCAGAGTAAGCTGAACTTGATGGCTTACAATTTAATCTTTTTTTTTTGGCGAACCCAGAGCTGTGTTTACGAGGGTTCAAGTTCAACAAACCGTCGAACTATTGGCTGAAGAAACTCGTTCTTCTGACGAGCGTGTGCCACAGCCTTTACGGTATTGTATTAGCACGTTTTTGATGGAAATTGAATTGCTTTGCCAACAAGCTGTTGCTGCAGCTCTGCAGGTATTTGCGATTGGACTTCCATTGTGACGTATTCTAAAGTTATAGGCTATTAGTATTCTAATGCTACAATTTTTTTTCAGCTTGATTCTGACGGGACCAACGTGCTTTTCGCAGGGAGCTTAACTTAAGGGAGGCAGGGGAGGGCGGAGGGGAGTTTGCCTTCCCACCTCTAGGGTACAGCATCAAATATGCCAAATTGAGGACAAAATATTGCGTGTCCGTGAAAAATTCAGCTTTATGATGTCACGAAAGCATAATGCACCAAAAGTACCGGTAACTTTATCTCCAGATTTTAGTTGGCTAGTCAATAATCACTGCACAAGCTGAAGGATTTCGGTTAGTAGCTATAACTATCCATTCCACAAGCCAACTTTAAAAACTCACAGCTATGTCTACCAGAGCTCAGCAAGCGTTCAGGCGATAAGTTGAGGGAACTCGCTCTTTTGACTAAAGTGTGTGCTAGCCATTATGATCAAGGATGGTACTTACGTTAGACAAATTAACGAGTTTTCTAATTGACAGATTGCCAAAAAGGGTGTAAAAATGTCAGTTGTCAGTTCATTTTGCTCTGTAGGCTAAGTGCCGTTGGTTAAGTTTCGGACATCCCTTCTTACTTGGCGAGAATTAGGTATGATTCAAAATTCTTTGCAAGTGTATGCTGTATAAATAGACTCATCAATGTTTTCAGACACGAAGATAACGAAACTAATTCTTCTGCCTAGCGTGTTTACAGACTTTTATTTTTATAATTAGCCATTCATTGTTGTTTCGCTGTAGGCCTACATGAGTACTTTCCCGAAGAGCAGGATACACCATGGCTGAACAACGATTTTAACGTAGTTCAGCTATGGCATGCACTATATGTTTGAATTTGCTACCCCAGTTTCTTTTAATGAAAAACAGGCTCTTGGCAGCTCTGCTACGGGTGGGAAGTATTCATGCGAACTGGCAAAGATATTAATTAATAATTTATGGTCATTATTTTTCACAAAAATATTATAAGTTTTGGGAAACACAGATAATTGCTCCAGTAGTGGATAGTACACTGCACAGCATGTAAAGCAATGTTACTCTATAGTAACATCTATTAATTTAACATATCATAGAATCGATACCAATCAATGGAGGTAATATTTATTTTCTTTATAATCAGACTGTACAGTATAAAAATCCTTAGTTATGAAGGCGCCCGTTTCTTTGCTAAAAATGTGTTATGATTCATGGTACTTTTCTTATTAGTATGGATGTAGGCCTACAAGTTTAATTGAACAACAATTTAATAACCTTAGCAGCGTTTCAATTGCAATACTATACATGTATATGCAGGGTTGCATTACTGTTTGATATAAATACATATATTTATATATCGTATTGAGTCATTACAATATATGCATTGTACAGAGCACAGAAAGAACACATTGCTGTTTGACATGCGTTTGCAACAATTATGATATAAAATGGACTATGATACCTCTGAGTGTTGTTTCCAAATCCCGATGTTTTTGTTTCATGTGTAAAACATCTGTTGAATAAAATTTCACTTTCCCCAAGAAATAGTTATTTTTCCGCACTAAACTCAAGATACAAGTATACTACAAACAGCTTAATATGCTCAGCTTCTCGCTCTGTCTATATAGTGACTTTAAGGCTATTATCAAACAAGCGAGAAGTAAAATTGTTCGTGACCTTTCACAGGTGTCTGAAAACCACAGATACCCTAAAAGTTATATGCGATACGAATTTTGCCTTAAATTAAGGTAACTATGAAATGTATCTACGTTAGTTTTTGCGGCAACTTGATATTTGTCCATTCAAAGCGTCTAATTGTGACCACCGCGGGATGATTCCCCTGATCGCGCATGATTCGCGGGTTTTTGTTGCCGCATTTTGACGTGATTCTGATAGCAATCAACCGTGTTCAGTGGTGAGAATTGATCGCAGCATGATTTCCTCCCCAGGCTAATCATGTGTGATCAAAGAGTGATGGACTATGGACTATCTTCATCTCCGCATCCGAAAGCATTGACTTGTCCATTTATATAGCACACATTTGAAAAGTAGTGAGTTATTATATTTCCCTTTAACTCGTTGGACAAGTAAGAATTCAAAATTTAAATTGCAAGGTCGTAATGTTTTCTAATATTCAGTGATAAATTGAATGATGTTATGATGATTGTTTGTAATATAGACTTCCAGAATTGTAGTTTCCTTAGTTTTATGCCTGTGCATGTTCAAAATGCTTCATATACTCATAGTTTAGCTAGGCATTGGCTTCAAAATAAATAAAGGCTCATAAGAAATCCATTCCCTACCATTTAACGTAAAAATACCATAAAAATATATTTTTCCAAAAATGACATGGCGTCTCTGGTTTGTTTACAAAATCGTTGACCGTTCTTGTGCTTTTCAGTGATGACGATGATAACGATCACGGCGATTCTGATCACGAGCGTGGCCACAAAAAGACTCCTTCAGTAAACAGGCCGTGAAAAGAATAGGCTAGCTCACGAAGCAAAAAAAAATGTTACGCTCTTTGCTTCCTGGGCTAGCTAGTCTTAACTTAAGGCGTCTTTTTGTGACCAGCGCGCGTATGATTCCCCCTGATCGCGCATGATTCGTGCGTTTTTGTGACCGCATTTTTACGTGATTCTGATAGCAATCAACCGTGATCAGTGGTGAGAATTGATCGCAGCGTGATTTTCTCCGCAGGCTAATCATACGTGATCAAAGAGTGATTCCAGCCGTTGGACAAGTAAAAATTCAAAATTTGAAATGCAAAGTTGTGATGTTTTCTTAAATTTATAGATAAATTGAATAATGTTATGATGATTTTTTGTAATATAGACTTCCAGAATTGTAGTTTCCTTACTTTTATGCCTGTGTATGTTTAAAATGCTTTAAATACTGCTAGTTGAATTATGCATTGGCTTTAAAATAAATGAAACCTCATAAGAAATCTATTCCCAACCATTTTTCATAAAAATATTATATAAATATAATTTTAAAGAATTGACATGGCGGCACTGGTTTGTTTACAAAATCGTTGACCGTTCATGTGCTTTTCAGTGATTACAATGATCATGATCATGGTGATTCTGATTACGAGTGTGGCCACAAAAAGACGCCTTTAACGTGATTTCTATTACTCTGAACTTTTGAACAAAAGTGATAGTCTTCTTACTCTATAGTATGGCTGTGTGACCCAACCTAGAACGGCGGTTCTTTTCGCCGCAATTCTTTGTTAAGTATGTTATGTATGATTAGTCGACAGCATTGACGTGTCCATTTAAAAAGCACACATTTGGAAAATAGTGAGTTATTATATTTCACTTTAACTCTCATTTTAAAGATTAAAGAGATATTCAAAGGGTTACTATCGACATTGAACTGATGGCTAACATTTTTATACCACTTTTTGTGAAGTTAAATCTGTGTTTACCAGAACTCAATACAATGTTCGGACGACCAATGGGGCAAAATGAGGCCCTACGGTCCCAAGTGAGCTGGATGACTCGAGATTAAGTTAAATGGAGTCATTTGACGTAAAATGGTGGAAATTGAGGCAAAATTGCAAAAATTAGAGGTGGGGCCTCCGGGAGGAAATTGTCTCTAAATAATAGGGGCACTTGGAAGCAAGGAGACAAAACGGTGCTTATGAGTTATGACACGAGATGACGCTAGGAAAAAGTAGCTGGGCTTCGATCGAGCTAAAATAAATGCAAAAGTAAAGTTTTTTTTTTTGGAAGGGGGGGTTAAAGTGGGGCAAATGAGACTCAGATGAGTGAAATTAGTCTCATATATAGCTGGTCCTATGGCCGAGTCATAGGGAAGCATTTTAGAGATTGAACGGACAACCAAATTTATCCTACAGCGACGGAGCACTACAAAAAGGACTCATGAAAAAGCGCATCGTAGAAGTCCGCCCTGATGGCTGCGTTTGTAAGTTGAGTCGATTAGCTGAGGGAACTCATTCTTTTGAGTGGCGTATGTAGAAGCCATCTGAACAACTTCAGGTTAGGAAACTGTAGGACAGATTCTGTTCAAAATCATAGTTACTGCCGCCGAAACCGCCGCCGTAAAAGCCACAGACCTAGTCAGTGACTGTGTACCCGCGAGCTCAAGTTATCTAATATCTAGTGGCCAACGTAAGTGATTGAAACCATTGTTAATATCAAACAATGATTGTCTTCCACTTAGAGGACAATATTTTAAACTTCAAGTTTGTGAATGAAAATATTTCAGGGATAGCTGCTGCAAAAAACTACTTCATTTGGGGTAAAATCGGTGTCAGGTCAGGTAAAATTTTTGACACTTGCAGAGTAGTGCATAGCGCTTGATAGTGAGGTTGTGCGCTGAGGTACTTCTTTCATTTCCGTTAAAATGGTAAGTTCTCGTATTCATATTTCTCAGTAATACTGCAAACTACCATTATTGAACTTTTAAGTACCTATAAATCTATGTAGTGAAGTAATTATGCTTATTTCTTTACAGGCTGCCTTCAATGAGGACCAAATCCAAGGTGGGTGCCAGGAGTATGAATGTAGCTTAACGTTCTGGGTGTGGCACAGGTGAGTACAACTTTAGGATTTCGTCTTTCGCTGAGAATGATTCGATTTACTGACTCTGTGATGGAAGTGCTCGTATTCCTTTTCTCGTAAACAGCTATCAAAATAATTGTAATAGGCTACGCTAGTTATTCGATTGTAATGATGCTGGGGCATGAGTCATCTACCTAGCCTACCTGAGCTAATCAGGTGCGCCCTACCTCATTTTTTATTATTAGCTAGGTAGAGAGATTACCCAATTGTTGAACACCATTTCCAAAGAGTTATTATTTGATAGGATTATTACTTTCACCTATCAAATATTGATGTTTGTTTAGAAATAGTAGTTCAGCAATTGGGTAATTCCCAGGTAAAATTTTACTTTCACTTACACATGTTTTTTGGGGTTTTTGTTGCTTTCAGTATGTTAATTGGGTCAATTTAAGACAATTTACATGAATAACGTTTCCGTCGCAAATGCTTAGTTTTNAGACTTTGAAGTTCCCATTGTTTTCCTATGGGAGAAAATAGCCGATGTCATCACAGGCTTTAAAGGAACCAAACCTGGCCTTGCCTAACCTAACTTAACCTAACCTTACTTAACCTAAACTTGTCTAACCTAATCTTACCTAACCTAACCCTAATTTCGCTTGTTTGGAACCGCTTGGTATTTTCTCCCATAGAAAATCAATGGGAACTTCAAAGTCATATATCTCAAAAACTAAGCATTTGCGACGAAAATGTCATTCTAGTAAAATGTTTTGAATTGACCCAATTTACATACTGAACACAAGAAAAGTCATGAAAATTCTGTGTAAGTGAAAGTAAAATAATACCAATTCCCATAGGGTAGAACGGGATGATTTCGCCGCGGCCCGCGGGTGTTTTTTTTTTCATTATAGAGCCTATATCTCGAAATGAAACTGACATAGGGTAATGTCTCAATTACCGAACGCAATAAGATTCCTACCTAGAGTAATGTCTCAATTACCGAATGCCCATCTATTACCAAATATAGGTAGGAATCTTATTGCGTTCGGTAATAGAAAGGCATTCGGTAATTGAGACATTACCCTATATTCGGTAATAGATGGCATTTGGTAATTGAGACATTACCCTACAGGAAATCTGGAAGTGTTCAGTGGTAGAGAAGTTACTAATAATCAAACTAGGCTATTTAAGTTGCATTTCATTGCTATAGGGAGGGGAAAGAGCAGTAAATAATAAGAGTGACAATTTTTACCTTTTTAGGTGTACCTACTTTTTCGTATTTAGGTAATGTCTCATTATTCCCACAGATTATTAACTCAAGCAGTATTTTGGTTGAGCTAGAGGGAGGGTTGCGGAGTCGGATGGTTCAAGGTCTGACTCCGACTCCTGGTCCTCCAGAATTTCCGACTCAGACTCCTTGGTCCAACAAGTAGATATTTGATGTAAACATTAAACATGTCCAAATAATTTTAGCTAGTATAAACATATCAAGTTAAAGATGCTAGGTGTATTGTAAAAACTTTCTCACACATGGTACATTATGTGAGGGGGCAAAATAATCAATTTTGGACTGATTGTTCTGAAATTTGCATAGTACAGTAGATGTATTTTTGAAAGAGAAACACATTTTGCTCCCACAGATTCTTTGATTTAGGCCTTAGTTTTTAAGATAATGGAAATATATACATACATATATATATACCTATGCATTTTTTAAATTTCAAAGGAATAGAACTCAATGAGATTTCATGCTACAATAAGAACAATGACAGTTTTGGTATCCTTGCAACATTCTTAACAAAATTACCGAGCTGGCCTCTCCATTTTCTATTCTGTTCAATCACTACCTAACTAAAATATAGGGGAAAAAATTGGTTTTAAGCTGCATTGAAAAAAAAAATAAATTTGGGCAAAAATGGAAAACCCTGCTCAATAGTTTTATTAGAAATGTTTCATGGATTCCAAAACTGTCATTGCTTTTTTCCTAGCATGAAAACTCATTGAGTTCTATTCCTTTGAAACTTAGAAAAAAATTCATATAGCTATATTTATAGATATTTCTCATTATCTCAAAAAGTAAGGCCTAAATTCAAAAATTTGTGGAAGCTAAATGTGTTTCTTTTTCAAAAATACTTATACTATGCAAATTTCAGAACAATCGGCCCAAAATTGATTATTTTGCCCCCCCCCATGCCCCTCTTACCTAATGTACCAGGTGCGAAAGTTCTACCCAACATTTTGTCAATGGCCTCATCATATGGAATAGGAAAATACATGTTAGCTATAGCTATAAAAGAGAAATGTACAAAAAAAAATATCCACAATTACAATTTTTTTTATAAACCTGTGACTGAAAATTCAGAATTGAATGATATTTGTTTATAAATGGGATTCCGGAGTCGGGCTAAAAATTCCAACTCCAACTCCTTGAGCAAGTAAGATTCCAACTCCGACTCTACCTCAAATCCGCCGACTCCGCAACCCTGGCTAGAGGTAGTTGACTGCATCATCTAGATGAGTCAAACTCACCGCTTGGATACAAAATTTACCCCACACCCCCCTCCCTCCCCCTCGCGAACAGTTTAAAGACAATCGCATTTGTCTACAAATTCTGTTAATTAAGGAACAATGCCATGCCTATTATTTACATAAAAATTTTGCCCTCACACGAACAGTTTAAAGACTAATGACTATGTGTGAACTGATTAGTACAGACAGATGTCTGAAGTCACCCCGCAAAAAACAAGACCCAAAAATAATTTTTTTGAGCAAGTAGTTCTTGTTTTTTAGCAGTAGGAGTTGTTCCTAACCATTATCTTCTCAACAGAAGTCATTTTATAACAAAAAATGGGGGTGGCGAAAACACCCCAATAGCGGGGTGTTTTCGCCACGCGTACCACGTTTTTTCAAGTCCTCATTACAGGTCAAAAATAATTTTTAGAAAAAAAAAGCAATAATGCACACCTACAGCCAAAACCCTGAATGTATATAAACTGCACTAACATTTGCCATTATCTTCACCGAATTTTTGTGACATTAAAAAAAGTGCTTTTGCGGCGAAATCACCCCGTTCTACCCTGCGTAATTAACACCAGGTAGTACTGGTACATGCAGTATTTGGCATGTAGGCTATTGAGTAGCTTAGCTACCTACTATGGCCAACTGCTAAATCCCATTCAGGATACAAATATTGACAGGAGCTACATCAGTCAATATTAAATTTCAACCAACCAACAAATTTTCATTGCATGTAGCCATGATGTAGGTATTACCTATAGGGTATGGATCTCAAATGCCATTGCTTTAAGCCAGTGATTGCACTTGCCTCTGTGAGGTCACAGCTTAAGACTTGTCAAATGTCATTATGCATTTTAACTCTTCAATCCTTTTACATGTGCGGGTAGTTTATTAAGTTTTATTTGATACTGTAATCTTATTTAAGTTCTTTTATAAATACAATGTAAGTAATGTGTAACAGTTTCTTTCAGGAGTGCATGTATGTTATTGGGTTCTTATCATTTGAATTTTTCAGTGGAATCATGGCAATTGGGGGAGGTTGATAGCTTGAGGTGCCTTTACCCTAGTTGATGACACAAACAAAATGAACGCTTTCTTTTACTAAGCATTTTCTGTTGCAAATGATTAGTCTTAGGGATATTCAACTTTGAAGTCCCCATTGTCTGTCAAATGGTAGGTACTCCTACCAATCCAGAGTACAGAGTATGGCAGTAGATTCTGATGTGTATATCATGTTTTTATCCTATTTCTATGATCTGAAGATTTTGGTAGCTAACTGATTTGTATTTTTTCAATTTTTTCCTTAAGGGTTTGCAAACCGGTGATGGTTTGTTTAAAATTGAGCTATTTGTTGCATGAAATCTGGTGACACATTAGTGGAAAAGCCAAGACCTTGGTGATGCATTCAGTCTGAGCTTCTGATACTCTTCTCTGTTCTTCCCTGATCTATACCCATGTGTATTGATCCTGTGTGGTAACACCCTTGTCCAAGAGTTTGATGTTGATCTTGGCATACTATATGTCTCTGTTTTTTCTCTCTTAGTGCAGCTTATTTGTGTTGTGCTGAATTATTGCCTCTATAGAAAATATGTCATAGCAGAAGTATCACCTCAAATTTTTACAGCAGAGTCATGACTTCTTTCATAATGTTCACTGCACAGTTATGGTGTTTTCTAAGTTAATCTTTATTCGCCATGAATGGTATCCATTTCTTCTAAATCTGTGTAGTGAATGTAGCTATTTTTCTCCTGTGTGTGAAGTGAAAACTTCAACAGAGGTACCAGTCTTTGGGAAGTGAGTTACCGTAAGTAGCTGGTTTTTCTATTAGGATTGAGGGAAGTTTACATTAAGCTAACTTATCTAGTAAGTAATGAATAGTAATGCAATGCTTATGCAATAAAGAACAATCTATTCCTTCAACAGTATGGAGTCCATTGCAAATTGATTGAAAGATAACTCACTACTCTTATCTTCCTGGCTTGTCACTGCTATATTTGCTCGACTTCCTTGTGATTTCTTTCAAGATTGCAGAGTTGTATCAAGTCCTCCAACTTTTGGCTCCAGCCCATTTCCTACTCCGTGGTTCCCAAAAATCTGACTGCAACTCCTTATCATTAAAAAGTGGGTCCATTTCTACCAACTCCAACTCTTATCCAGCCTGTATCCCGACTTCAACTCCAGGCCTCCATTGTGTGTAACCATGATTTGAACTAATATTTGTTTCAATTTCTGAACATTGCAGAATTCCAAGAAACCTTCAGTATCTTTGACCAGAAGGGTGACCACAAGATCCAGGTTACTCAGATTGGCGAAGTGTTGAGGGCTCTTGGGCAGAACCCTACAGAGGCTGATGTGAAGCGCCTCTGTCAGCAGCATAGACCCGGTCAGTTCCATAACTTCCATTACAGGAAAATGACGTGTATAATTGAGTGTGTGCTAGCAACAACTTTCTCCATCAGATGTTGCTGGCACTGTAAGTATTGTGTGTAGTTTTCAGTATTGTGTAAGTACAGTATTTGGTCTTGAAAGTCAACACCGTTCTTTTTTTCAGTAGCTAATGAACTTAACCGGTGGAAACTCTGAAATTTGCATGTACTGACTCCTTAGCAGAAGGAAAAAACACACGCATATAATACATATATTTTTAAAATTTCCATGCTAAAGTAGATATTGTATTGATTTTCTCACAGTGTGAGTGTCAACTCCACCAAAGCCCATAGATTGTCTGATCAAACCCCTCAGATTCAATTGAAACCAATTAAAAACCATTGATATGTTTCAATGTGTTGTGGACTGTAGGGTGCTTATGTGGCCCCTTTATGCAATAATTTTCAACTAGCTTACTAATATTTTAGCAAGAGCTTTCCCATATTATATACCTGTCGGTTTATCAATTCATGTGGACACGATTTTCTCAGAGTAAAGTTATGACGAGTGCAGTGTGAATGGTATATAGGTAGGCTACCTCGTATTCTACACCAATGGCAGTGAACAAATTATTCTTGATTCAATGTGTTCCCTCATGCTGCCGGTTGTTGCTTGATTATTCTTATTGTACACCAAGCTCTTATATTCTGTTCATTTAGAATATAATTCCATGCCATTGTTATTCAGTAAAATGTTCAGCATATGCCTGCTATAAATTTCACTACCGTCGTGTGTTTTGGTTTTCTTCGCATGTGTATATAAGTGGTTAATTTTGTTACCTTTACACAAGCCTGCACAAAATAGTTTAACGTTATATATAACTTCTCTATTTGTGCAGAGGAGCGCATCAGCTTCGAGGTATTCCTGCCAATCCTGCAGACCATCTCCCGCCAAAGTTCCGGTGACACTGCTGATGACTTCATTGAGGGACTTCGACATTTCGATAAGGATGGCAATGGTTACATCTCGTCTGCTGAACTCCGCCACTTGCTTACTCATTTAGGTTAGAATAAACAATTTGTTCCGATATTGAACGTTTATTTATGAAGGGGACACCCAGAAGCAAAAATTAAAGTGGAACTTCACTTATTGTGTGCATATTAGCTATAGGGTTAGTTTAGCTACAGGGAGAAAAGCACCTTTTCCCATAGGTTTCCAAAGTAGAGGAGCTAGGTTCTCTTGACTTGTCATCTATGCCCATTTTGCTTCTTCTATTTTCATAGTCCCGATGATACCAGCTTGCTTCTTTTCCGACTCATTGTTCCCATGAAAGTTGATCATGTGTGGGAGCATCCTGGTGCATCCCTGCATGAAGCATACGATGGTCCGTAGAGTTAGGTTTGTTTTGGTTCGCATATCTAATGGGGAGCAGCGATCCCAGGAAAACCCTGAAGGTTGCCTTAGTCAGTAGCTAGGCCTTCAGGACGTCTGCATTTTGTGCCCATTTTGCTTGCTTCCTTTTTCATACTCCTACTGATTTTGCTGTCATCTGTTCTACCTCTTCTTCCCCACTTGCTGTTCCCAGGCGCGGTAATCGTGCGTGGGTTCCACCTTTCTGGCGACAAATTATATGTCTCTTCTCCTCAGTTAGATCGTTGTTTTGTGGAAACTTGGGAGTAAACTATTCAATTTAATAATGGTGTTCCTGGTGCACGAGTATCACGTACCTATCGACATAACACACATCCACTTATTTTCCTATATTGAAACTCCGTAGTTACTGTTGAGGGAGGCTTAAATTACGTAGCTATGCACTCACTCACCCCGCTAAACTAGTAAAATGATTTCAGTAGAATGATATACCTACTTAGCTGGCAATATCTAGCATAAGGAGTTACGCTCCTGTGGTAAACCACAAGCATAGTTTGGCGCCATATTTGTTAAACCACGGGAATAGTTTGGCGCCATATTTACATTGTGTCCCTGATGCGCGAGTAAAGCTTATACTACTACAAGATGTCAGGTTGGCTACTCATTGTACCTTCTACTTGACTTCTGTTGCGCGATGTAATTTTTTTTTAACAAGTAGCTAGTTCCATAACTAGTAAATACAGGAAACAGTTTTTTAGTGAGGTCCCTCCCATTATAACTATTATTTAGGAGATCAAAAAATATGTCACATCATTAAGCGGCTGAGCTCGCTGCAAGAGGTTATTTATCTTTTCTTCACTAATTTCTCAACCGCTCTAAATTTTCCAAGTTCAATACGTGTAAGGGTTGTTAAAAATACACTTGTATTCATGATGTTTAAAAATTTGACACAACGTTCAGGCCACTTCTAAAAACGTAAAGATTAAAGCAACGTTTCGATGTAACGTACATCATCCTCAGGCATATAAAATCTGAAATATACAAGGAGAGAATTAAAATAAACTATTCAACAAAGATA
>LQNS02278187.1:16796529-16806742 GCA_001587735.2 Parhyale hawaiensis
AATACACAACAATACACATCACAACACTTTAACAAACGAACCAATACAAACCTATACTCACCAAACCTACGAAAACAATATAAAAACACTTTTAACCAGAGAGCAAAACACACCACACCACCACACGTGCCCAGTTGTTCGAAGTTTGATTTGCAGAAACGATAAATTTTATTTTCGGTCCAATTTTGCGGTAACTTTAAATCAGTGTACACTGCCTTATTCTCCCATAGTTCAGAAGCGTACGTTGTCCAACACTATGCTAAGTTAATGATAATAAACATACCTCAATCATTCTAACTTAGTTAACTGTATATTTAACTAATGGTCATCGCCACAGATGTATATTCCAAATTATCGTTTCTATAAGCTTGTTGCAAAACCTAACGCTATAAAGCAATCGTACCTAAGAAACACGCCTAGCCTGATTTTAGATACGAAAAAAACACGTATATCAAAATCAGAAACGAAACACCTTATGCAGCTGTGAGAAAAGCCAGCACCCTTCACACACAAACACGCACCCAGCAATATAAACTGAAGTGTATATAATTCATCGCTATTGTATGATGAAACATAAATTTTAGGAGCTGGCCTGGTTATTTTTAATCATATTGTTTTGAGTCTTTTATTTGTATTAAACTTTATTTGTATGTTACCCTAGGGTGGCAAAACCTGTATTAATTAGAGCTGACCAGCCACTCTGTGGTGGCAAAACATGTATTATTTAGAGCTATGCAGGTATATCGATTCAAGGATATGATGCTGTAGGTTGCCCATGCCCTGTTGTACATCACCCTGCCACTGGAACTAGACTACCTGTCCTCACAGTTACATCTGCTGTAACAGTTACGTCCGACAACTACACTTTGGGAAACACCCTTGCAGACCAAAGCGGTGTTGCTGTGCTACGTGGTAGGCAAGGAATGGTTTGTTTACGTTTCCGTCACCTGTTTAGTAGTGTAACGTTGTAGAGCCGGTGTTGTGGTATTCCTTTTCAGCTGATTAGGATTAGTCAAAGTAACTCCCAGGAACATGGGTAAGTCCTATCTTTGTATTATACATTCCATTGCATTGTGAAAGCGTGCCTCATAGGCTACTCGTAGCCCGCCCTATTTACATAGGCTAGCTAGGGTGGTGTGGATGTTCTGATCATGTTCAAAAGTGATGCAGATGAACTTCTATAGATGTAGATATTTGCTCCACCACAAACACAGACACCTCCTCTCACGACAGCAGTATTTACAATGCTTGGGATGAACACTTAGATGGTGCTTTGTTGATAGGGACAGTGCTTGCACACTTCTCAATCCAAATGCAAATTTGCCATTTTTAATGCTATGGATGAGTATTGTGTACAGTGATAACTCTGTACATCCATGCCTTCTTTGCTGTGGATATGGATCATTAGCAAATTTTACAATACTGACATCTACAAATGCAATTGCAGAAGTTACCATCTTAGCATTCACGGTTGTAATAAAAGGTGCGGATGCCAATATTTGCCCCATCACATGGTGGTAAATTTTACTTTAACTAACTACAAGTTACTTTACATGTCCAAGTTTAAAATGTCATTTTGCTAATCTGTTATTCCTCTAGAAATTGTTACAACTTAATAATTAGGAATTTATCTAGCAAAGGGTCATAAAAAAGTCCCTTTTTTATTTTTTTAATTGATGTATTCTTTGATGTATTTTTTGATGTAGACCGCATTTCCGAGGGCGGCAAACTACTCGCCAAGATCTTGGCGAGAAGTGCCACACTATGAGACGAGGTTCCACAGGTCGCGGCGCTCATAGGCGCCCACCCGCATTTCCGAGGACGACAAACTACTCGCCAAGATCTTGGCGAGAAGTGCCACACTATGAGATGAGGTTCCACAGGTCGCGGCGCTCATAGGCGCCCACCCGCATTTCCGAGGACGGCAAACTACTTGGCGAGAAGTGCCACACTATGAGACGAGGGATGTAGAACACAAATCTGAAGTCTGTTTGTGGCGGTTGGACCTAGTTTTTGTTGTACAAGAGAATAAATCAGTTCAGATCAGGATCCTTTGCACCAGCAACTCAGGGGAGGCCATGAAATCCCTCCCTGTTTTGTCTTGGGTATGTCGGTGCTACCGACAGAAGATGTTCTGTCGGAACAAGCCACTGAGAATGGATAGAGTGTTGCAATGAATCTTTCCCAATGGCTCACAAAGACAGAGCACCTTTGGGCTGTGGAGAATCAATATAACCCAAAGCCTCTTCAGTTTCTTGGCCTAGGGTGAAGTTGATACATTGGTGCGCTCGTCGTGCCAGAATGAGGAGTGCTGCTGCTGGGACCCTGAGGTACCAGGGGGCGGGGCTTGAGAAAAAAAGGATAGAACACCAAAAGCTGTCTATAATGAGGGTTACGCTTCGAAACAGTCTAAACTACCATTGAGACGCCCCCAGAGTTGGGCGCTGACGCGGGTCTGGTGCGACCGACAGAAGGTGTTCTGTCTTTGCAAGCCACTGAGAAAAATTCGTTGCAACACTCTATCCATTTTTACTTTTATTATTCCACTGCAATTTTTCACCCAGATGGTGTAGTGAAATCACCCCATTTTACAGTGAGAAAGAAGTCCATTGTGCTGTTTTCCGTTAATAACTTCAATACAAAAAAAATGTATCTCTCGACAAATTGACAAGAACGTACCTTGAAACATCATATATAAGTGGGAAAAGTTTCAACTTCCTAGTGCCAGCCATTTTTTAGTTATTTTAAAGTATGCGGGAAATGTGATAAATCAGCCCGGTCGCTGCTACCTTATGCGCCGTGCATACTGACACGATAGCTATATGATACACAACATGCATAGACAACAGCTGGTAGCGTCAACCGGGGTGATTCATCGCATTTTCCGCATACTTTAAAATTGCTAAAAAACGGCTGGGACTAGGAAGTTGAAACTTTTCACACTAATATATGGTGGTTCAAGGTTCGTTCATGTCAATTTGTGGAGGGGTACGTTTTTTTGTATTAAAGTTATTACCGGAAAACAGCGTGATGGACTTCTCACTGTAAAACGGGGTGATTTCACTACACTGTTGGGGTGAAAAATCGCAGGGCAGGAATCATTGTAAAAAATGGGTAAAAATGTTACTAAAACGAAAACAAACTGTTAGGAAGCTATATAAGATGTTTCCAGGCAGGTTGGTATGTAGGTATGTAAATTTCCTTGTAGCTATGTATATGTATATTTTGTATATTATAACGTGTTAACGTGTATTTGTGGTCTACCTATTGATAAAACTTTAATTTCATGGAGTTGCTTCTGCTCTCCCTCGATTATTGATTGACAGGGTGATTGACACGTTTGACAGGATGATTGACACGTTGGACAGGATGATTGACACGTTGGACAGGATGATTGACATGTTGGACAGGATGATTGACAGGTTGACAGCATGATTGACAGCTGTCACTTGAGCTTGATTGGGCAGTGTCAAGTGTCTTGAGCATCTGTTGTCGCACACACAAGTCTTGCCTCTGAGAGCTAACTCCACCCGCCCCTGCCCGAAAGGGATACCATACTAATTAGCCTACTAATTAGTAGGAAAGGCTGCCCTATGTCACCGCACAAAAAACAAGACACAAAAAAATTTTGAGCACTGAAATTCTACATATTTTTTAACAAAAAAAAAGACAGAAAAATGTTTTTTTGAGCACTGATATTCCACATATTTTTTACAAAGTCTATAATATATCACAGTGGAAGCTTATCATATTGAATGATATAGATGGTAGTATGCTCCATTTCACTTTTCACTGCATCTATTTTTTTTTTTACCCAGATGAAGTTTTTTTTGACAGGAAAAAAATGATTGTTCACCACTCCTTGCAATTTTTTTTTTTTCATGTACAAAGCCTTATTGCAAGGCTCCAAGACATCTATCTATTTAGTTTCTTTACATTATAGCATTTGCTTGGATTGTCATTGTCCAATATTTTATTTGAACCACACTACACTAAGAATAATCGATGAGATAATAATCGATCGTCAATTGTAACCTATCTGAAATAAAACAAACTGTTACCTATTGCATTAGAAATGATGCTAAATGGTTTGAAAAGCAATACTGATACATTGTGATCCATGAGACTTATAAAATGCAATTTTGCAAGTGCGATTTTTCACCCCAGACGATTTTTTATATCGGGGTGAATCATCGCACTCACTAAAATCATTATAACTAACGAACCAGATGTATTACAGCAAAATGCTTTCAACACATTCATTGTGGGTCCTTTAACTACGTTTCTGCCAAATTTGAACAAATTTGACCGGAAACTTTGGTCTCCAGCATCAAAGTTGCGGGACTTTTGTGAAACTCTCGAAAAAAGTTTTTTGGGGTGGAAAACTGTGACTGTTATTCATCAGTAAATAAACACAACAAAATCGAGTGAACGTAAATAAATGAATACATCATTTTATAGAGAAAAAGATGGGCTTTCCGATGGTGCATTCAGTTTTCTTGTTTTTTCATTTTTGAGGTGAAAAGTTGACTGCGATTATTCACCCCGGCGTACGAGGTGCGATGAATTACCCCGGTCGACGCTACCTTATGCGCCGTGCATACTGACGCAATATATAATACACAACACGCACTGGAAGCTGATACTTATTTGCTACACCTTCCATTCAATCATTGCGGTTACCTGGTTGACCATTGTGGTCGATCAATACAGTGCAATGTCCAATCAGTCAATCATTGCGGTTATCTGGTTGACCACAGTGGCCAATTAACTGTAATGTCTGACCAGTCAATCATTGAGGTTATCTGGTTGACCACTGTGGTCGTCTTGTCGATCAATATACTGCAATGTCCGACCAGTTGATCATTGCAGTTATCTGGTCGACCACTGTGGTCAATCAATGGACTTCAATGTCTGACTGGTCAATCACTGCGGTTTCTGTGGTCGACCGATTGACCACAGTGGTCGACCAATCGACCACGGTGGCCATTATGGTGATTGGAGAGTGGAGACTAACGCCATCTTGAAGCAAGAAAAGTACAATTGTTGGAATATGAAACCAAGTGCTGAAGGGTGCGCCAACTAACTACAATGAACTGTAGATAATCGTTCAAAAAAATAATTTTAAATTTTGATTGGAGACTTAACAATTTGCATGCTTTTTGCCTGCGATGTCCGATCACCCCACCCCCCGTAGGGGAGGTTAAGTAGACTCATGAAAAAATTACCAGAAGCTACTCCAATATTTGTACTGCAATGTCAAAGACTGACTGATATTGCTACTAATGCAAGCAAACCCCTCAAATAAATTATTTGCCGAGAGTGGTAGTTTTCATAATACTGAAAAAATAGGCACATTTTCAAAGAATTTTCCCATTTAAAATTTCCTAAACTTTGAGTTTGGTGAATTTCAATTACAACTTGCAGGACATATCAAGTATTTCTTAGGCTACGACTTGAGCCCCAGCTGATCTTTCTAGCATCTATGGTTCGTCTTGCAGCAATTTTTTAATGGAGGGATGTAAAAGTGATCAGAGACTAAGCCAGTGATGGGAGACCAACGCCTCTACCCTACCTTGGATTGTTTTTCTGCAGCATTAGATAATGGGAAAATAGAACTTCAAAGTCAAATATCTCACAAAGTACCATACGCTGAGGTAACTCAGGACAGCTGTCCCCCTTCACATAGGCCTACTCATTAATGGCTGTAGAAACCAAACTATGTAGAGTTTCGCTAATCTAAAAATAGGGTAATAAACTTCAACATTTTTGCTATCTGGTCAGCATAGAAAGCATTCAATTCAGCTCATGCAAATCACTACTAGAAAAAAAAATCCTAGAAAAAAGTCCCCCTGCTAAGATCTGGCAAGAAAATCTAAAAGGCAGAGAACAAAAAGTTGATTTGATCACAATCAGGACTTTTCTACCTCTTCTCAACATAAAATGGCATCCATTCCTGCAAGAGGGGGTAATTTGGGACACCTAGTTGAATGTGTTTATCAATATTTTTTCCAGTAAAAAGGCCTGAGTTAACTTGAAAGTACTTAAAACATCTATTGTTGTTGCCGGTGATAAGTGTTAGTAGGTATTTACAAGAAAAAACGTGCTAATAATGTCAAATGTGGCACTGGATATTACTTTGCAGTAATAACAACAGTGCGGCATTATAAACTAGCGTTTAGTTATGTATTATGGAAGAATTACATCAGGAAGGACATGGATCAAGCACTGCGAAGTGTAGAAGCTTTTATTGTAATGTTTATCAGAACGTCATACAGAGGATTCATCATCGCAGCATATAGCTACTTCGTCAATGACCCAGTTGGCAGTTTTTCACCCAGACTATCTTCCTGTCAAAGACATCTGCCTGCAAATCAGACATGAACTTAGATAGAATAGAGTTGGGAATTTTTTAGAAACTAGGGAAAAAATACAATTCTAGAAATAAGATTCAATCTTACTCAACAGTTAGCTATATATGACTTCAAAAACTCGGTCCAACAAATTAATATGGTCAAAAAATTCAAGATAAACACCTCTAATCATCATCAAAGACATCTGAGCCTCTAAAAAATAGTTTTAAAGCAGGTTTCTAACACAGTTTTTTACAGGTGTCTCCAATAGCCCCGGATGCTGGGGTAATTTAGATTAGATTAGATAGGCGGCAGTAGACGAACCAAATTCGGGTAAGGGTTTCTCTGTGGCCCTGAATGTGGGGCCGGGAGATACTCGATAACGGTAATACAATCATCCTACATCTCCTTACCTGAAACGAGAGGAGAAAAAATGGAAGACTCAAGAGAAAAAAGAAGAGGGAGAAGAATCTACGCCAAAGCAATGGTCATGAATGCCCGCAAGCAGGATCGATGGCTACTGATATGCGGAGCTTAATTATATAGATGAAGCGGAAGTGAGAAGAAGTCGGCTTAAAATGGCCTTGGAAGTTTTGGCCGTTAAGTGCTTGCGACCCTTGGAGTAGGAGTTCTTAGCTGTGGAGGATGTCTCTCCCAATGTAGCTATTTCAAAACAATTTTTAAACGAGTTGACCGACTCCGCACCAACAACGTCGGAAGGGAGTCTATTTCAAATGCTGACTATGAAATAGGGAAAGAACTGCCGACTTAGGTTGTTCTTCGAGCTTTTGCTTGAGTTTTTGACCGTTGTTTCGCAAGCGATCATTGGGGTCTCTTTCAAAGAGTCCTGTTATAGGTACAGTAAAACCCCTCTAATTCGCACAGCACGGGGGGAAGGGGGTGACGGATTAGCGAGGATTTCGGATTACCGGGGTACTTCCAAATCTGAAAAAACTCTGTGTTCCGCACTGAAACGTATTATAGAGCGATTGTTTGTACCTTCTGCGCAGCACCTCGCGCAAATTTTTCGCTCATCACCCCCTTAATCCGAAAAATGCTCATTTGTTCACGCTGCATTTCGAACTATAATCAGATGTACGGATTATTGAGGGGTTCGGATTATTGAGGTGCGGATTAGAGGGGTTTTACTGTACATCGTTGAAGCCATTCAAGTACTTGAATGTTTCTATTAGTTGCCCCCTGAGTCTTCTTTGCTCAAGAGAAATCAGACCCAGTTTTTTCACGTGACGTTCATTTGACTTGTTTCTCAGCTGAGGTGTCAGTTTCGTCGCTCTTTGTTGGACTCTTTCCATGTTATCGATATCTTTACAGAGATGAGGCGATGCTCGTTTTCGTTCATTACTAGCTGTGGTTAAAAGCTAGAATTTTTCTTGTAGCTAGTACTACACCATTCTGTAGCTCTCATTCAGACCTACAAAATGACACCCAGTTTGTAGCAAAAATCATTAGCTACTAGTAAGATGTTATTAACAAAAAAACTCAAAAATCGTCCCCAGTTATCCCGTATTTTGGTAAGCATTTGCCCCAAAAATGGTTGTAATTTTTGAATGAAGGACGTTTCAATCTCTAATGAAGCATATATTAGCCTATGTGTACTATCAACTTGACTGGGCATAAGGGTAAATAATAGCCAGTTACAGGATTGATGATGTAGGTATGCATTAAAATTTTTGATGATCTAGCTACAGTATGATGGTACTACACATTAGAACTTATGTTTGAAAACAAATTATATGTATAATGTATATATGATGAACGTAGGTAGACTATGTAGTACCGGTATGTGAAGGGTGTCTGGACGTTTTGAACAGGGTCCAGTTTGAGCAGGCACCCAATTGAGCGTGGTAAACAAACTCTTTGAATCTTCATTAGATGTTGGTTAGGTTAGGGTAGCTTACACCCTACAAATTCGTGCACTCATGCGATTGTGAAAAACACTGAATCTGCAGTGTTGTTTCCTGATAAACTGCTTGAGCATTTAGCAGTTTAGGTCAAGTTAAGTTGGGTCAGGTCAGATGAGGTTAGGTTAGCTTAGGTTTGAAACTCAGTTATTAGCTTATTAAAGTAGGTATCGCGTAGCATTGGCCGGGTGGCATGCCGTATGGAAATTCCCATACTTGACGCAGTGCAACAAAAGCACGCTCAAGATGAGCCCTGATTGAAACATCGGATTTTAGAATAGACGGACCAGTAGGCCCATTCCCAGAAGGCAGGCGGGACTTTCGCTCCGGCCCTCTATGAGCTATTGCCATCAGTTCAGATTCATGGAGAGTGCTGGGGGGAGCTTGCTCAAATGTCCAGGGACCCATTGTAAAGTACTAGCTATATACCTAGGCATCCATTCCAAATATATACAGCTGGTTGACAGGTAG
The DNA here is from genome assembly GCA_001587735.2 of Parhyale hawaiensis. Classification (NCBI taxonomy): domain Eukaryota; kingdom Metazoa; phylum Arthropoda; class Malacostraca; order Amphipoda; family Hyalidae; genus Parhyale; species Parhyale hawaiensis. The sequence continues at coordinate 16,805,276 of LQNS02278187.1, forward strand.
CTATCATTCAAGAAAATCTTCTGTAGAAAATCTATTGTGTAGCCTACACTACATGCAATACCTATCTTGTTTTGACAATAGTTTATCTAGCCCTACCTATAGCTTGCTGTAGCTATACAGTACGTATGTTTCTAGTTGATATTACATCCTGTTAATACTTTTCATGAAGGATATAGGTGGCTATTTATCTCTAGTTCTCTTGTAGATTATTTGTTTTAACTCTCAATTCCTATCAAAATCTGTAAAAAAAAACATGACAAATAGCTAACAATATTTGTTTTATGTCATTGTAGCAATTACCCTAGCTATGTATTTTTTCATGTAGCTCATGTAGCTATAACTATGTATATTTACACTGAACAGAGTTTTTTGGGTAACTACAGTATAAGTGTACCTAGTAAGTACCTACCTACATGAATGTGGTAGCTAGCCTAATTATATAGGTAGCTAGGTACCCAGTTTTATAATGATGTTCCAATTGGTTATGTTATATGAAAGAATAAAATTGAAAAAGAGAATACCGTAAGTGATAACACCCGTCTTAAGTTGTCACTTGTAGCATTCATAACGTCTTTCACTTACACGTACGTCAAAGACAAACGACGGACGGTACAACGTGCTCGGTTTTATACCTACTGTATATGGTTCATGCATTTATTTTTAGAATTTTACTGTTCTTGTTTCTTTTATTTCTAGTTGTTTGTTTTGTAGGATATATGTATTGTGAAGTAGCTACAAAGTCGACTTGAGCACAGTAAACATGTACAGTATTGTGTGAGGCTCTAGCAGACCTGTTTATCTGAGCTAGACATATCCCTATGACAGCAATTTCTTTGTAGTAGTTCTTTCTATTTTTATTATTTTTTGGTAGTGGGGTTGCAAAATCCAAGTCAAACATTTTTTGGAGCCAAGGAATAAAAAATTGGCTGGGCCCAAAAGTTGACGTTGGACTTTGTCCTTCCAAAGCAGTAACCATGGACTTTCCAGTTCCACTGGTCCTGACATACAGTAAACTCTCTATATAACGGACACCTCGGGGGGAGCCTCAGAAATTTTTCGTCCGTTATAAGGAGATTTCCGGTTTATAGAGAGATCCCTATATGACGGACATTTCTCGCTATACACCGGAGCATTCCGTTGTATAGAGATTCGTCCGGAATCCGACATATGTATGCCCCAAAAAAACAATGTTTAAGAGTGATTCTGGAGTGCAGTAGCTACCTATCATACAATAAATTACAGTACATACTGTACTACTGTACATAGCCTACTGTACAGTATATGCATGCAATATTGAATTGTGTACATATGTACAGTATGTATTTAATGTAATACAGTACATATAAAAAGAAAAGAAGTACATACTGTATGTACATACAGTACATACTGTACATGCATGGTATATACAGTACATAAAGTAAAAAATAAACACAATACAGTGTACATGCATACTGTACTTACCATTTT
>LQNS02278187.1:16810959-16825012 GCA_001587735.2 Parhyale hawaiensis
TAGATTATTCCTTAAGCAAAACATTACACCTCCTACCTTCATGTAGGCCACCACAGCCTGTTCGCTCATGCCCACGCAAGAGAACATATCGGCCACCACCGGCAGGATGTTGGAGCCCTCCGGTAAGGTCTTCACTAAGGTCTCCAGGGCACTGAAGTTCTCCAGCTGGTAGTAGCAGCGGGCAAGCATCGGGTGGTTGTGGGCCAGCTCGAAGTGCTTTACTGCCTCGTCCCTTCGAAGCAAAACGTCAACAACAACCGGAGGTTAAGTACAGAAAACGAACTTATATGAATTTAATGATTAACAGTTAATACCAGCATACATTTAATGAAACTGTACTTCTAAGGATAATTCGATCTTCTTAGTGGTAAAATATTTCAAGAGATAACACTCTTAGTTAAAGTGTACATGTGGTACGCTTATGTGTGATGCCTGGTGATGAACTAACTACACACGGTTGGTGATGATACACTCCTTGTGATAATGAACTATAATTAACAATTTCTTTCATGACATAGTTTGAATTTTTCTGTCTGAGTTGTAACTTATGCACATGCTACGGCATAAAAGTAAACGCTAGTTCACTCAAAATATTGTTTCGTGATAATGAACTTTCAATGAAGGTTCATTTTTATAACGATAACATCCTTTCAATGCTTCTCAAAGCTGCAACCGTTGTACTCAACTGGGTACCAGCAGCTGTCAATCTTTTAGAGCAACAAGAAACCTCACTCTTTTTGAATAACCATCTACTAGCCATTAGCCACTGCCAGAGGAAACCACAACTCACCACTGCTGACGGTCGGCATAGTAGTGACCGATGTTATTGAGCGCTTCCTCCATCATGGCGTCATCACCAGCAGGCCCTGACTTCAGCAGCTGCACCACACGGAACCAGTCCCCCAGCTTACGGCGCAGGGCCACTGCCAGGTCTCTGTTAAGTTAAGCAGTAGTACAAACTTGTGAAGAAATCTGTGCATTTTGGGAAAGATTTCAGCAATTGCAATGCCATATTTTTTTCGTAAAATTCGCTCGTTTTCTATAGCAATAATGCAAAAACAATAAATTAACTTATGTAAATTTACGACTCGAACGAAAAATAACACAACAGTTATATTACAAATTTTACAGAAGAGACGAAAAATTTTCGGGTTTTTTGTCTTTTTTTGATGGAAAAGCTTCTGCTGTAAAACTTATGGAATGTAATTATTGCGCAGAAGCATGTGTAGAACTGCTTGTAATTTTCGACAATTTGAGTACATCTTGCATGGTGTTACTACTGTAACCATCTCATCTATTATTTTCGGTACTAAATTTAACTAGCTCACTGTGCTATGCCTTCGCTGTTAAGATGCATTGAATATTAATAGCATACTCAGTAGTGGTCCGTTCTGACTGCTGTCTTTTCTAATTTTAGATACGGGAGTCCATTAAAGTTTTCTGCTGTTCATACCTGCCACCGCCGCCTTGTTTGACTGACAATAGATAAACCAGGCTACCTGTACCACTTTTTGCTAGGCATCATCACGGTCCTAAGTTGACATATGACGTGCTAATTGTACAGATAGTGTAAGCACCTTTAGAATTACTGAGGCAATTCCTCCAAGTTACTTCATGCCCTTACGAGATAAGTAAGCCGTTTTTTGGAGCAACCGGTAAGCAATCCCCTAGCTGAACTAATTTACCTCTCCAGTACAAATTCTCACCGCCTTTCCATGTCGAGGTAGATTTTCTCAGCCTCCTCGTATTTCTTAAAATGTGCGGCAATTTCGGCCTTACGGATGCTGTCGCTGTGTATTGCAGCTACGCGCTTCACTAGCTGGATCATGGAGTAGTCCTTGCATCGTACGAAGGCGCTCTCGGCACTCTCCAGGTCCAGCTTCTGCAGGGCTGCCTCACCCAACAGTCGCCTGTAGCCACGATATTGTCATATGTACAATGATAATAAATGGTGTGAAGTAATGTAGATCGGTGTGATATCGAATATTATTATAAATGTTCGCTGAATACAAAATAAGGCAGACATGACTAGGTTAACAACTAAATTCTGTATATACATAGAACAGTAATATTCATTCTAGAAGTTTTGAGTGTCGCGAGATGATCTAAATATAGTAGCTTGGCGTTACTGATTACTTTATTAACGTTTACGCCCTCAGTCTGCCCAGACTATTGACACTTTAACATTCCTATAAATACCAATTAGTATTTTATCGAATAAATATACTGGCCAGGGTTTAAGATTGAAATAAGCGGTAAATGTAGTGTTTGGTAAGAAAGTAAGTGGTGATGTTGTCCTATCCGTGGTACAGTATTGCAGAACTATTTTACAGCTAGTCGCTCTCGAGACGACGTTGAGAATAGTCATATGAGCATTGCTATAGCTACGCGTAATCAAGATTTCGGTAGGAAAAGAAATCCTGGTAGTTTAGATCCGTATCTGAAGCTGTTAAATTTAAGTGTTCATAAATATATCTATGTAGTATTGTTTGAAATCTGAGAGAGAGGGTTGAAGCGTTTTCCAGTGCAGAATTTAACTTTAATTTTTGTATTTGTGAAGTGCAAGGTGAAACAAAACGATAGTTAATCTGCTTCTGACCAGAGTCTGGGGTGAGGATTTTCTTCAATGAAGGAGGCGGCATCCTTGAGGGAGACTTTCTCCAGCAGCTCGCGAGTGTCCCTCAGGCTCTTGGCCTCCAGCGTAAGGATGTGGTCAGCGTTGAGGAACTCAGGATCCTGCATGACCTCGTCCAGCAGCACCGACGTTACTTCCAAGTCCTGGTAAAATCGTTACTTGAGCAGGCCAATGATCTTAAGCGTTTTGGGCTTAATTTAAACGCCTCGATGTTCCCGATTACTTGGCTACCCCAAAAACAAAAGTTTATTGCAGTTCAAGGAAAGAGAACGCATTGCTGTTCCGGGCTTTTACCCAAACACTGCAAATCAGAGTTACAAAATACCCTTCAAATTTGGTCATTTATTAAAATCAAGGTTGAAAGAAACAGAATTATCCTCCTACTGTATAAGTGGGACCTTGTTCAGTTATCCCTTCGTTTAATTAGTTGTTCAATCGAACCCACTGGTACACAAGAAATACAAGGCATAAATTTCCTGTCACTTCACGCGTTAGCAGATGAAGGAGGGGAACACAGCACATAGCGATGGGGCTGTGACGTCACCAAGGGAGGCCAGTGGAGGCGTTTCGGTCTAACAATGCTCACCAGAGAGACTTTGTTCCTAGAACAGGAGTTCCCAAACAGGGGGTGCTCGCACTCCGATGGTGTGCAATATGACCTTCCAGGGGGTCTGAAACTCCGAGAAATTAAAGTTTGGATACATGAATTTGTATACAAATTTGGTATAAACTTTATTCTTTTATATTAGTCATCAGATGGACTTTTATTTTTTTATGAGGTGCGAGAACATGTCAAAAGTTTTCTAGGTGGGCCAGGCTGAGATAAAGTTGGGAGCCACTAATAAAGTAAAACGCTTCTAAAGGAAATTTAGGATAAGATAAGCAATTGAAACCTGTGTATTCGCCGAGATTATGTGTATAGGAAACAATTGACGCATAAACGATATGAATCGAGTCATAAATTGTGCAATTGGCAGCCGTTACAAGAAATATATAGGGCAGGGGTTCCAACCATGGCTAACTCGCACTCCCGGGGGTGCGAGATGATCTACCAGGGGGTGCGAAATCTTCGATAAAAGAAGGTTGAACCTATAAATTTATCCACAAATTTTGCTTAAATTTCATTCTCTATCATCATATGAATTATTATTTTTTACCGGGTGCCAAAACAACTGTAAAAGTTTTCTAGGAGTGTCAGGCTTAGAAGAAGTTGGGAACAGCTGATCTAGAAGCTCCTACAATGTTACTTTTTTTTTGTGCATTCAATGTTTTTGAGGAAAAAATTACCTCTGGCAAGAAGGTAATGTTTTTGTCAAGTTTGTCTGTCTGTCTCTTTGTCTATCGCCAATATATCTCAAAAAATTATGGACAAATCGATCTTTAGAAAATTTACAGGGATTGTTAGGCATGTGGAGAGTAATAGATGAAAAACTTTTGGGAAGATCCGTTCAATCGCTTGATTGTCTGCCTCTTTCTTTCTCAGTACTGTTGCTTAAAAAGTTATGGACAGATTTTCACATAAGTTGTTCGGTAGCCTATATCACGAAGATAAATGACCAAAGTTTTTTGACGATCTGTGGGTTTGTTCGTGCTTGATTTTTTATTTGTTAGCAAAATACGTCAAAAAGCAGTGAAAAGATCGTTAAAAAATTTACAGGAATAGTTTGTAGTGCTAAGCGATACAAATGATCAAATTTCGGTGATGATCGATTGGTTTGTTTGTGTGTTTGACTAACGCTTGTCAAAATGTTTGTCAGCAACATAAATCAAAAAATATGAACGGATTTTCAAGAAACTTACAAAAGCTGTTAATACTCTCCAAAAGCACAAATGACCAGATTTGGGCACTGATGAATAGAAAATGATAGTTTCAGAACCAATTTCAATTTTTTGTTAACGTTGCCTTGCTTGGCGGAGGTATGCGCTCTCAGAGCGCTCTAGTCTACATTATGTTCGAACATATTCATGTTTATAAAACTTTTTCGGGATATAGCTCAGTCAACCTTTCAGAAGATAGAAAGGTATCATATATAGGCATATCTTCTCGGCCGGGAGGTGTTGTTGGATCAACATTGCAATTTATTTCCAAAAAAATTACATCTTCATTCTTTGCTTAATAATATCACAGTTTATTTCTTGAAAAGAAATCTGTAGAGAAGGATGTTGAAAGGCTTGCTTAGGAACTAAGTTGTAGATATCAGCTCTGTAAAACTAACCCATAGTCTAGCGAGAGTAATAGTTATAGAAAGAAGGTTCACTAGCGCTTCGCGGAGATACAATGCTCCTTTTTGCGCCTCAGGTTTCATCGATTTTTAATTATTATTTTTGGTTTGAATTATGCTATTACAATTTCGATAATAACTAAACACTTTTATGCACTGAACTTCAACATATAGCTCTCAGCAACCATATTGCTTGTATGATGCCAATGTGACCGGCATGTGAAATTCTATACAGCACAATATATAATCGCATCAAAATTCGCTTCTTTACCTTAAAAGAACAAAGGTAGCCAGAGCTCGGTATGGGAGGCTCAGGGTCCATGTTGCGGAAGATACACATTTTGGTTTTCTCCATAAGTGCGAACATCTCGGGGTTGTCTGCGGCCCAGCACACGTCCCACACGTCCTTGCGCTCGAACTTCAGAACTCTGCCGTGAGTCTGGCGAAAATGTTTGGATATATATAAGCGCGAGCTGTAGTTATCTATTGTTTATTTTGGATTGCACTATAATCACACAACTAGTTTTGATTTCAGCTTCAAAATCGCCGTATACTCTGTCAGGAATACATATAGTTTTAGTATAATAGTTAAGCAAAACACGTGTTTCAGAGTCTGTAATTCATCGGTATGGAAAATAATAATGATTTAGAACCAACGTTGCTACATGAAAATCTTTTCTTTCGCTGCTTCACAACTCTACTATGGGTCTGAAATGCATTGATATGTTCTACTTACAAACGAAATGTAAAAATAATAAAAACTTATTCACTTGGTGTAATTAAGCTTTTGATTGTCTCAATCGCGTAGTGTTTGCGACAAATTCGATCCAATGGGGTCAATCGAACGTACAGAGCCGTTGATTCGGGCAAGTTAAAGCTGATCGGATCAGATTTTCTCTTGCACAGCGGAGGAATTAATTTAAATTTACCTCTTCTCCAGTGCTGCTCATGCCCTTGGCCTCCAGGTCCATGAGGGTCATCAGTCCGGTGATGTCAATGATGGCCAACCGACTGGAAGAACAACACACAGTATAACACGGAACTAAAAATATCACAGTCAGCAGTTCCTTATACAATATAAAGGCAAACTGAAATGCAAATTTATCCTCATAGGTTGTAACAATGCTATAGTCATGTCAACGTATTCTGCTGTATAGCTGGACACGTCCAATAAATGTTCCCTCTTCTCTTTTTCTTTCCTTTCTCAGATATCTAAGTGACACAGAGAAAGCAATAGCTCATTGACGGTCGGAGCGTAAGCCCCAGCTTCTGTCTGGTAAATGGCCTGAAGATCTGTCTACTGCCAGCTATCTGATCGAATTTACTGTGCAGCTGGAAGCAATATGCGTCGTAGATAGAGCGTTTGGCATTTCACGATTAATGTGTCTATATTGTTTACATATTTCAAACCTCCATTGCTCGAATTAAGCACCACATTTCTTAGGAATTACACTATTTGCAATGCGAATAAACGTGCACAGTAGCCACGTAGAGGGTAATGTACGTCTTAGAACTACAACCTCATAGATTTCAAATTATAGTCCTCTTAATTAGCATTTTGTTGTTTGTTTTCTGTAGAAATGATAATCAAATGTGTCAGGAGTAAAAAATTAAATTAAGCCCGTAAGAGCTTCAATTATTTCCTGTTGCAACAATCAAGGTAGGTAGAAGCAGAGTTCAGGATTGCCTGTGAAGTGTTTAGTTATTTTCTGTTGTGTCGACTATCAAAGATAGGCAGAGTTCAGGGCAAGCCTGTGAGGCTTTATAAATGTTCCGTATGACATTCAAAGATACCTGGAGTCAGAGTTGAGGGCAAGTCTGTGAGGCCTGCAGGGCAGAGAGTACCGTGACGTGAGCACAATCTTAGGCACATTGTACATCTGTACCGTGCCAGACTCCCGGCCAATGAGCAGCATGCGCTTGCTGGCACACACGCAGCAGATGGGATCGCTGGTGGCCTGGAAACAAGACAGGATTGCTATGCGCAAGAAATTATAAAAATAATGCTTAGTTAACAGACATAGTTTGCGGACTAGGAGCAACAAAAAAGGATTGCTCAATAACACAAGAAATAACCAATCATTTACATACTTAGCAGTATTGCTTGTTCCTCGCAATTACATATGATTTCTGAGTTTAAATATTTACACAATCATCCTAACTGTAATTAATATACATTTATCTGAAGACAAAACCGTTCACTGAGTAACGCATGTATGAGAAAATACATACGCAGTATTTACTTGAGCCTATACGCAAACTAGTGAAAGGAACGAGTTTCGTCATCTCGTCCGAACACGTTGCAGTGTCTCGTTGAATAGCACACACACCTACAAAGAATTTTGAGTTATAACACCCCAAGCTTGAAGAGATTTCCGAAACTTAGCTAACGACACTTGTTGCGCAAACTGAACTTACGGCTAACATTTTTAAAACATTTTCTGGTAAACTTGAAGTTGTGCTTGCGAGGGCCCAACCAAACTTTCGGACGATTATCTAAGGACACTCGTTCTTTTGACTAACGTGCGCACCAGGCTTTAGCGTACATAACCTTCATGATTAAGTAGTTAGGTAATGTGAATACAAATTCAAAGGTAAGGCGCAATCGCAGCAGAAGGGATCATACGCCCCTGGCGGCGAAATACCTAAGCCGAACTCGAGAATATATGCAAAACTTATTCATGACGCAGAACAAGAATCATGTCAGCAGTGAGTGGGGCAATTACTCTCGTCAGTCCAGGTTTGTTCTCCTAAGAGTCCAATAGGCATAAGGGACGTGAAAATTTCGTATTGTATTATTGTTATTAATCACGTTGATGAATATAATTAAGTAAAGGATACATGTCGCTGGTAGAGTCAGTGGTAGCTCTGTAAAGAAATGCGTGAACGGAGTACCAGAAAAAATTATAATTTGGCTTTGCAGAATTAATCACATTGTTGAAACTCCTCAAGCATTGAAAAATATTCCGCTGACAGTAGCTGGAGTCGAAAGTCAAAAGTTTCCAGTGTCTCCCTGGATTTTTTTTTTTTTTCTGTTTCACTTATGAATGATGGCCTCATCTTAAACAAATTTGCCAGTTCACTCAAAATTTGGCCTTTTGTAAATAACATCTAAAGTTAATTCATATAAAATTCAATATCTACGATTTCTTACTTCAAAGCGTACTGTTTTGCTCGTTATCTGAAGGTCAAACGTTCTATTCCCAAGCCTGACAGGAAGTCTTCATGTACGGGTATGTAGTATCAGCGTTTCTGTCATTCATAGTCCACTGAAGAAGCACTAACATAACCAGAAATGAGGAAGGATCGGTGAAGGGGCGCAGTTGTCATGAGGGTCTTTCGTCTCTGACACCATAACACACACCTTGTGATCGAGTGCATCCTTACACTCTTCTACGTCCCAGCTAGGATTTGAATGCAGCACGAACCAGTGCACTGGTTTTATTATCTTGGGTGTGAGGTTGAAGCGACTCTTCCTTTACTTTTCAGCCCGACCACCCAATGCCAGCGTTCTCAGTAAAAGCGTTACAGATCTGAAGCTTGCCTAAGCTCGCGAACAGTCGGGTGGTATGTAATCGACGTTATGTGTAATTTTAATTTTTTTTTTTGCGTACTGGAATACTGACCTCATAGAGCATCTCCCCGTCTCTGTAGTTCTGGTCGGACCCTGAGGGAGAGTCGTCAATGTGGTACAGCTTGCCCGCGTGATCTGGCTTTGCTGAACCTGTTAGTGCAAAATAAATGCATGAAGTCAAGCTGAAAGTTTAAACTTTTACCTCCGCTAAGGAGGATATATTTTTGTCGGCGTTTGTCTGTATGTTTGTCTATCCATCTGTACAATAGCTCATAAAGTTAAAGACGAAACTTCATAATGTTTACGGATGTATTATTAATACTACACAGACCAAATGACCGAATTTTTATAATCTGTCGGTACGTTTGTGTGTCTGGCTAGCTATACGTTGTCTTAATGTTTGTCAGAATGCGTGTGAAAAAGTCATGATCGAATCTTCAAAAGAAAAAAAATTACTAAAACTGTTCGGAATATTAAGGGGCACAAGTAACCAAACATCGGTTATGATCGAAAAGAATTCCTGGTTTCAAGAACAATTTCAAATTTCCGTTAACATACGTTACTTAGCGGAGGTATACGCTTTCAGAGTGCTTCTCTAGTTTTACTGAGAGACGGCTTTTCTGAGCCTCGCACAGCGGGCAATGCCGCCTATAGAGGGCAGTGAGACAACAAGCAGCGTATGGGGAGAAGAGTGAAGGGGGTCCCTTGACCCCTTCCAAATCAGTTTTTTTTACGAAAGCGTCTGATTTTCACTTATAGTTTCTTAGTTTGTTGCTATTGTAGCACAGTTAAAAATAACTTGCGTTACGTTCGGGATCCCATGTCATTCACGCTTTTTATCACATGAAAATGCTGTTTTCACAAAAGAATTGGACAGCAAAGTCTGTAAAAGTGAATTACGCTATAAAACAATGCATACTCATATCCACCGAAGAAGGAGCTAACCGGGATTCAATGCTTGCTTATAAATGGTAAAATACTAACAGTTGTCTGTTCGTAAGTGCCTCTGAGGGCGGAAGGGGACTCTGGGAGTCCATCTGCAAGCGAGCGAGCAGGGAATGTTTTCCTCTAGTAAATTAAAGACAAGACCGTTGCTGTGAGAAAACTAGTGTTTTTGGAGCATGCCAAGTTGAGTTACATATGGAAGCTGTTAGCTTATCAATTTACATCTAACGCTGGGTTTGCGCAACGCTGGTTGTGAGCGCAACATGTGGTGTTCCCGATGTTACCCATGCAAAATATGTATACATAATTTATTATAATTTTAAGGAGTCAATGAGAGAAAATAAAAGTGCACTGAATATCATATGAAGAATTAGCTCATAATATGAATTTCATAGGAGCCGGGAATGAAGAAGTAAGTTGTATAGGCAGTTAATATGACTCACTGTGACTGTTTCACTAACCTGCCATGGACACAGAAGAGTGAGACTGAGGAGACCGGAACTGCCACATGAAGAAGTTGTCCTTGGACGCCGCAAAGACGTAGTTGGCTGTCATGGCAACGTGAAGAGGCTCGATATCGATATACTTACCTGCGACATATTGATAATTATTGTAATTTTTGAGTAAATATTGCCTAATCAATGCGGTTTATTATTCTATATTTCATATTTCTTAACAACGTTCGCATATGCCACAATTGTGCTCAATTTGTCGTAGTAGGTACCAGTGATTCTCAAAAATTTCAGAGTGAGTAATGCTATTGAAATTTCAAATTTTCACAGGTAAGTACTTAAACTGCCATAATGAATACAGTAGACTTTTCATCATTCATAGGTGCGTGTTGTAGCTAAATCTTCTTAGCAGATACCGTGGACTTTCTGAATTTGGCACGTGCCGCTATTGAACACCATCACATCACATATACTGCAATTTTTAACTCTATATCATCAGAGCGCAGTAAAATTGAAATTTTTGTGCAGCAGACTTATTGACAGAGCTTTGACGTTCGAAAAATAATTATTGCATCAAAGAGATGTAAGCGGAGGCATTAAGCATTCTCCAGATGTTGTGCAGGCAGCAAGATTCCCCCTGCCAGGGTGCTCATGTTCGATGCACAAAGATATGATCATTCAAAAAGTACAATGCAAAAATTTGAATATTTGTAGCGGATATGGACAAACTATACGGGCTCAAAACCTCTTCATATTGTACAACACAATGGCAGATATACTGTACGCTATTACCAATCAGAATGGAAGCATCGTAATACCAGTACGGTAATAATAGTCACTGAATGCCATCATGCCTACGACACGGTCGGTAACAGACGTCTCAAAGCAAGATCATTACTGTCCATCATGCTAGAATGCCAGCATCGAATTGCCAACTGGAAGCACGCTATTGCTAAAAAAAAGAATATTAAGGTACTACTAGTTATAGAACAGTCAGCAAGGTGTAGCCAAATGGAGCATGAATACCGTACTGTCTATTGGAGCACCAATAACGTATTATTAAAAGCAGCAGTGCACCACTAACGAACTATCAGCAAGATCAGCTGAAGAACACTGCAAACATGAGCACTGATAGCGTACTACGCTTATAAATATCAACTAGAGCACTCTGAGAGTGCATACCTCCACCAAGCAAGGCAGCGGTAACGAAAACTTCAAACCGGCTGTGAAGCCATGATTTTCTTTGTATCAACACCAAAATCTGATTAGGTGTGCCGTTTGATAGCATTAACAGTGTCTGTAATTCTAGGAGATCCGTTCATAGATTTTTGAATTGTGCTGCTAACAAATATTTCAACAAACATAAGTCAACCACGTGAACGGATCAACCGATCTTCACCAAAATTTAATTAATTGTATCTTTAAACATTACAAACAATTTTTGAAAATTTCACGAGGATCCATCCATAATTTTTGAGTCATTGCGCTAAAAAAAAACATTTTAACAAACACAAGTCAAAACACAAACGGACCAACCGATCATCACAAAAATTTCATCAATTATGTCTTTTAACATTACTAACAATTTCTGAAAATTTCATATAGATTCATTTATAATTTTTTTGAGTTAGTGTGCTAACAAACATAAAATCATATACAGTGACAGACAAACGAACGAAGAAACACATCATCACAAAAATTTGATCATTTACTTGCTGTAAAAAACCAAACAACTCATGTAAATTTCATGAAAATCCGTCCATTACTTTTCAGGTTATGGCACTATAAAAAATAGGCAGACAAGCAAACAGACCGACAGATCTTCACCAGAAGTTAATCATCTGTTCCTCCTAACACATCTAACAACCCATGTAAATTTCATCAAAATCCGTTCCACAGACAGCCTAGTGATGGGGCGAATATTCGCATCCGCAGAACATCCGCACCCTTTTTTATATCCACATCTGCATCCGCGGATGCTTGGATGGCAACAACCGCAATCGCATTAGCATCCGCGAATATCAACTACAAAATCCGCAGCAAAGGAGGAGCAGATTTATCACTGTACACTGAGCTCATCCAAGTGCTGAAAACTCTAAATTCTCATTAGGATTGAAATGTGTGTAAGTGCTGTCCTTATCTACAAAGCACCATATAAGTCCCCCCCCCCCAAGTGTTGTATAAACTGCCGTCGTGAGAGGGTGTGTGCGGCTGTGCGCGCTGTTTGTGGGGCGAATATTCACATCCGCATCCGCGGAACATCTGCACCTGTTTGATATCTGCATCTGCAGATATCAAAATGGTAAAATCTGTATTCGTGGATGTAAAAAAAAAACACTAAAAAGCTCCTCTCAACAGAAGTACGTGCTGTCAGCAAGGTGTGCCAATAGCGTACTGTCAACAGGAGTGACAATAACGTACTGTCATCAAGAGTGCCAATAACGTACTGTCGACAGGAGTGCCAATAGCGTTGCAGAGGATGAGGCCGAACTGCCCAGAGCCGTCGTCAGTCCTGACCGAGAGGACGCAGTGCTCTCCGTATGCCACCATCCCCATCAGGTATTTGATGTACTTGACGTAATGCTGCAGTAACAAAAGTTATGTTTCATTTAAAAACGCATGTGAAAATGAGCTGTGATGGGAAGCATACTGCGGTATATGATGCGCAAACAGTCGCAACTAAACACACTGTAAAAGCATGATTAGAAAAAAAAACAAGTGTAGCAAAGTGAAACTGTACCTCATTATTAGCAGTGTCCCAGAAAGTAACGCAAGTCTCGGCCCTGTCAGGCAGGGTGTAGCTGTACACGACAGTACTGGCGAAGTAGCACCAGCGGTAGTCCGGTCGAATGTTGGCGAAGTAGATGAAGGCGTCCACAGCGAGGGCAATGCGGAGGGAACTGCCCTCCCAGGAACAGCCTGTCAGTTCCTGACCGGGGACCTTCAGGGTCCTCATGTGCTGCAGTCGAAAGACGTAACGTCAGTTATGGGTAATTTTTGACCTAGGAAACACAGTTAAGGATGTTTTTACTTATGAGGTTTAGGCCAGAAGCTTTGATGGTCTGGATGTGTTGATAATAGGAGAAGTAGTTGATCTACGAAGCCAATTGACAAATTCCTCGTATTGGTCCTGACGTCCCGACGCCTGAGTGTACCAGTGAAAATTCGCATTTTAAGCAATATGTTCAGTACTTAGCTGCTTTACCTTTTTATTGTTAAAAATACTTAAGCTGATTGTCAAAAGGGTAGATACCGAATGCTACGACTCTATAGGAGTATGTTTACATTAAATGCCGCTCTAACATCAACTAAAACGCGCTTGTCAGTGGCACTCTAAATGATCCATATTAAACACTATGCATAATAATAACACTTGGTGGAGATGTAAGCATAATTACCTCGCCAAAGGGCGTGTAGAACTGCACCACATTGCAGTCCTTATCAGCAGTGGCAGTGAGCTGCAGGCGTCCCGCCACTGCGACGACGCTGCCGTTGTGGTTCCACTGCGCCGACACCACAGTCATGCCCGTGTCTATCAGCACCGGCACTGTCAGTGCAGATGCGGGCAAATGAGCAAATGAAACCAGTCGATGGTACGGTAAAGACAGTACTGTGGCGTACTGACAGGAAAGAAAAAACGGGGGAACGACCTACTTAAGATTTTGCTACAATATGAATGTTCAGCTATGCTAGATTTAAGCGCCCATTCCAGCGAAACAGCACAGTACAAACCTATTCCTAACTAACCGAACTAACCTAACCCAACATAACCTCAACTTAAGCCATGCATTTCTGCAGCACCAAAAAAAAAATAAAATAAAAGTAACTGCATAAGCGCTGTCTTCTGGTTAACGATTAGCAAGGATCACTAGTAGAAGCTGGATTACTGGATTAGATGTATAAATTTGGACCGAAATTAATACTTAGATAGTGCACTTATGTATTGTTTACATGGAAACATCTCAATATTCAGACGTGTGACGTGCTCTAACAACATCAATAGCTATATGAACACGCCCCACTCACTGTCGTCTCCCTCAGTCCTCATGAGCTGCATGCGGCCGTTATCGTAGCAGATGGCCAGCACTGGACAGTCGGGCTCCACGTGACCGTACTGGCCGTGGTACCACGTGAGGCCCACGACAGTAGCGCCTGAGCCTACGCTGGAACCCAGGCACTGGATCTGGACACGGTTCTGCAGCGAGGTCAAGCAATGATGAAATTA
>LQNS02278187.1:16825048-16835526 GCA_001587735.2 Parhyale hawaiensis
TTTATAAGCAATTTGTACCGATGTTTGGAACGATATTCCAGGCAGTGGATCTGGACACGGTTCTGCAGCGAGGTCAAGCAATGATGAAATTACAATTGTCGGATCTTTATAAGCAATTTGCACCGGTGCTTGGAGCGATATTCCAGGCACTGGATCTGGACACGGTTCTGCAGCGAGGTCAAGCAATGATGAAATTACAAATACCGGATCTTTATAAGCAATTTGTACCGATGTTTGGAACGATATTCCAGGCACTGGATCTGGACACGGTTCTGCAGCGAGGTCAAGCAATGATGAAATTGCAAATACCGGATCTTTATAAGCAATTTGTACCGATGTTTGGAACGATATTCCAGGCAGTGGATCTGGATATGGCTCTACACAGAGGTTATATTTAGTAAAGTTAAATTAAAGACAGTGGATTATAAGCTCTGCCCGGAATTTAATAATTTTATAGATATTAAGTATGGACAAACCCTGGGCAGAATAAAAGCAGTGAAAGATAACTTACGAGTAATCAAATTAGTACGGTAGCCGCTAGTAGTTACACTGTCAACAGAGAGCGTGCGAACAGTTAATTGATGGGATCACGATGATAATAAAATGAAAATTACCTACAGATAACCCACAAGAAGCCAAATTACCACAATAGAATTAAATGGTAATGATCGATATTCCACACGAAACGTGCACAACTAAATGTTATACTGATAAGTATAATGGTAGCATAACTTACGACAAAGTTGCCGGAACTGTCGTAGACGTGCACTTCGCCGTTCATGTGGGAGAACAACAACAAGTTTGAGTCCGGCGACCACTCCACGCCCGTCAGGTGCTGTCCTTTGAGCTCTTTGCCCCAGATCCTGTTACCATCCACGCTCCCTACGATCACCGCACCTGGAGGGACATGGTGTCTTATTGCAGGTATATAAAGAAAATGTTCTAAGTTTTATAAGCTTTATTTCCCAAGCTTTCGAACGTTGTAATTTGAGCTCCTTGCCCCAGATCCTGTTGCCATCCACGCTTCCTACGATCACCGCACCTGGAGGGACATGGTGTTTTATTGCAGGTATATAAAGAATATGTTCTGAGTTTTATAAGTTTTGTTGCCCAAGCTTTCGAACAGTTAAACGATCGTCGGGGGAACGAAGTTTGGTCTTATTTTTCAGTCTTATTGTAGATTGAGTAAGAAACCTAAGTTTTAAGAATCTAAGCCCCAAAGTAGGGCATCTTTGAGCTTAGCATCGAAAAACGTGCAGCAGAGAGCTTTTGTTCGGAAGTTCACTGCAGCAGCTACCTCTATTGAGGAAATCAAGTCTGCTAAATTTTAATTTGCCCGAAATTTCAATCCTGAACTCTGGTTTCGCCACCTTAGTTTGGAACCCAGACGTTAATAGCTTAGGATGGAGAATAATTAAATCCTGCTCCACAGGAATAACTTAGAGGGTCCTCAACACTGTCCAGTCCGGGACAAACTCTTGAAATTCGATCCACTGTAGAGGATTTTAAGCTCAAGATCAAAATTCTAGGAAAGTTAAACCTAAGCAAATTGGATTATGTCAACTCAAGTAAGTAAATCAAAGTTTCAAACTCACCCATGAGCTTTGTCCTCTGACACAGGACCCACTCACCATCTTCATAAACAATGCAGATCTTCTGCCCGTCACTGTTCCAAGCCATGCCCCGTACCACGGATCTGTTGCGGTTGTTGATCATTTCTTCGTACCATGATCCCTACAAAATGAAAGGAATTGAAAAAAAAACTCGTAATAAGTCACCGCATACAACACAGGATGTTCAGATCTATGGGAAGTTAAAGAAAAAAATTATATTTACTTATTGTAAACGCCAATGGGCTTCAATCCTGTGCGATTCACACTATAGTAATAATTGTAACTGGTAAAGCGATTTTCAACGATTAAAAAACAAATGGTGGTCCGATCCATAGGCAGAAATATGATTCAATGCAAACGCACATGGCAACATTTGCAGAACTCCAAAGCGCTGTTCGCACTTTCAACCACAGTAAATAATTAGGTAGAGAAGAGTGAACACATACGTGACCAAAACATAGCCAAAATTAGCCACAGCTATGGTAGTCACCTTTCTGCAGGTTTCTCTCCAGTAGCACCACGACTATTATATATAACTGGGTGTGCCATTACCTTCACATGAGCCGCGCTCGTCTCTCTCTTTATTTACTATGATACCAACAATGCTGCCACTTTCAATTTAATTGCGTACAGTAATGTATTGTCTCTAATCTTTTCCTAGCAGTTACTTAGAGGTAAAGTTTTATTTTCAGATTATTTCTTAAAATTTTGATTATTAATACAATATGGTATCAAATGACAACTAATTTCCAAAGGCATGTCATTGATGTTAGGACTGTTTTCAAAGCAACATTGTGTTATTATAAAGGGTTAAGTTTTTTGAATATGCTCGTCGACGGCCTTGAAAAGGAACAATAGGTGAAGACGAGTAGACTTGTATATACCGGGAAAACGCTAACTTTGATTTCATAGACATGAATGTACACATACTAGCTGGCATATTTACTACTGAACTTTTGAGCCTTTTACAGTATACGGTAGTGCAATAGACTACAGGGCATTGCACTGTTAGATTGCTTTACAGCCTGTGACGTTGACCCTATAATAAACTGGAAAGCCCAATGAAATGAGACAATTTAACCGTAGTGTTCAGCATACTCAGTACTAATTAGCTCTAAATTCGAAGAAACATCCAGAAACTTTACTACTGGTATGTGCTATTCAATCTACTGGACGGCTAACAGTTTAAAACATATCTGTGTGTCTAATAAAAGGATTACTAAAAATATTTGGTATCACGTCAGCTGAGGAATGTTGTTATCACAGTGCAGTTGGGCTACCGTTGGGTTACAGTAACTCAAACTGTTTTATGAGAGCGTCATCTGTCGACGAGCAGCGTAAGCTGAACAGTAATGAAATTCTGTTCCAATTATGCTGTCATCGAAGAAAGCTCCAAATAAATAAACTTGTTTACTTTCTTGGGGCTACGGAATTTACCCTTTGCTCATTTGAATTTATAATTTTTGTGCCTCCCCTATTTGAAACAGATATTACTAAGCGTGTACTTTCGTCACCATAAGCCGTATCGCAGTCGCAGCTGCCAGGGATTAATAATAACTCCCTGGTCATTGTTGTTTTTCAGGTTATGATTGCTACACAACTTGTGAGTAGTGGATCACGAACGGTGTAGGAGCGGTAGCCCAGAAATTGTGATTTTAAGCACGGTTCCCCGGCCAAGTATCAATATGGCAAAGGTTCCGATATCTCATTCAATCTCGATCGAATAAGAATTAAGAAAACTGCACTTTTCTGCTGTTTAAACGGGCGAAGCAAAGAGTAGGCTCAGAAATCCTTGGGAGTTATATATTGCGTTGGCACATTATAAGGTGTTCTATTGGGTAGCTCTTTATCAAGTTGAAAACTCGTGTGAAACGCATTTAATTAGCTCGACAACACGCTCTTACTCGAAAGCGCCTCTTCCTTTTGATTCATTCAAATTTTTGATAGTGGAAGGTTGTTCGACCAGATGAGCATATTTTTTTAGCCCGGCCTAGTTCCGTCCCAATTCTGGTTTCCCGGGCCCTTCTCATTTTCAGTCCAACGCCCCCCCCCCCACACACACAACCTCTGCTCACACAGGAAGTGTATTGCCCTCTCAAACCGGATGGTCACCGCACGCTACTTTGACAAAGACCCTGCTTGTGCAGTTGGATCAAGTTTTGTTTTTACGAATCGATCCCAATCCTACAGAAAAATACTGAATATTTTTGGTTGCTCTATGCGTATTGGACATGTGATTAGTACCTCACACTTAATGCACTGTGGTAAATAGTATGCTCGGAGCTTAAGTTCTCTACATGTTCAAGTTAGGTAATCTGATAAGACTGACCCGCTCAAACGGAGTAGATAGAACACGCATGCGTCAACGCTATTCTTACGGTTTTTATTATATCACTGAAGGTTTAATTTCTCAACAAAACAGGGTATAGAAACCTTGTTACCTTGTTACCGTACAGATACTAAGCAGTAAAGCAACTCTTACCTTGTACAGCATCCAGACAATAATAAGACCATTACTGTCGGAGGACGTCAGCTTCTGATGAGCACTGTTCCACACCACCACCTGTATCTGGCTGGTGTGTCCCTCCAGGGCCTGGTTCATGGACAGTGTTGATGTTGCTGCAAGACCGAGGGCCTTGCCGTCCTTCCCGCCTCCACCGGCTGCTGATGAGCGATTACTATTTAAATGCTTGTTCGATTGGCTAACTTCACTGAGCCTAAGGGCTCGTTCGAGTGGCTCGTCAAAGTTGATCTAAACCAAGTCCACTCGCCTTCACTTGTCAGGCGCTACAATGGGCAACTTAAGCTTCCTCAGTTTGTATCGTATAGCTGGTGGTAAAAACAACCCGATTATGTTGAACCGTCTGAAAACTCCTTTTGATGGAGCAAAATTGAGTTGTTGAAAATCTCACTGAGAGTCGATGAGACTTGAATCAATGGACTGACGTCAGTGAGCTCGTCAGAAGCTTCGGACGAGCCAAGCCTCGGACGAGCCAAGCCTCGGACGAGCCAAGCCTCGGACGAGCCAAGCCTCGGACGAGCCAAGCCTCGGACGAGCCAAGCCTCGGACGAGCCAAGTCTCGGACGAGCCAAGCCTCGGACGAGCCAAGCCTCGGACGAGGCAAGCCTGGAAAATTTTACTTCGTCGCCCAGTCAGACGCTCCGTATCAATTCTTATCAGCGTTAGTATGGTCAGAATTGTAATCAAAGTTAACTGAAGTGATATCGTGACTGACAAGCGCTTCAATAAATAGTATGCATAATTTTGTGATAAATAGCTTAAATTACGAATATTGTTTTAGTTATACGCATATTATTCAAAGTTAGGGGATGTTCGTTTGGTCGCCTGTTCAACGTAGTCGTGTAGCTTCCTATTATGGCCAAGCTCACACGTCATTCATGTCCACGCGTTCTCTCATCCACTCACCCGAAAGTGTTACTGTACCCAAAAAAAAAAAAATAGCAGAAAACTGCTCTATTTGCTTAGTATTATTTCACTCCTACAGTATATATGTATTAGGGTGATGCAATCTGCGATAATGTTACAGAACTCATCAGAAACGCGCTGATGCATCGCTCATAATTAGTTATACGTAATTATAATTCACAAATAAACCTTATAATATTTTAAATGTGCAAACAATGGTAAAGACTGCATTGAAGCTTTGAGAGTAAAATTATTCTACAAGCAGAGGTAGCACTAGTTTTAACAGAATAATTCTGTAAGAATATTCCAAAACTCCTCAGAAAATATGCTGATGCATTGCTCATAATTATTTATGTAATAATAAATTCATAAATCATGATGAATGAACTTCATAATAGACTCACCTAGTCCAACTGTAATAGAAACATCTTCAACATCATTATCATCATAATCATCATCGGCACCTGTTTCTTTAGCAACAACTCCTGCAACGTAGCATGTGGGCGAGGTAGTAGAGTCTTGGTGGATCCACTGTTTACTTGAAAATTTTGGCAAAACAGCCCACTGTATTACACGAAGGACATAAGAAAATATACTCGTATCACTTTATAAAACAAAGTTTTTCATAAGTTTTCTTCAGAACAATGCTGAAACGTTTTTACACGTGCATGAATTATTGCGGTACTCTATATTCACGATTAGTAAAGAAATTAACGCAAATATGCGGAGTGTATGATCACTCACTGGTAGTTCACGCTGCACTAAGCTCGGAAGGACGTGACACTTGAGTGAGCGAAACATTATGATACACTACGCCCAATTCTCACAGCGCAAGATTTCTTCTCTTCAATGAAGTGCACTACAGCGTGAAAAAGCCGAACTCAAGGAAAATCAATGGGATTTTCCTAATGTCTTCCAGGAAAGACGGTGGGTCGTATAAGGCTAAGAAACTTCTTTTGTCAGCACGGGAAATTCAAATGTACAGAAAAAAGTCATTCGGTATAGCCTATCGGTATCGATAGAAGATGCAGAAAAGATTCGGTATTTCGGCAGATGAAAATACCATCGGGACTACCGAAATACCGAATTCCATTCGGTAGTCCCAGCTCCGTGTGATTGACATTTACTGTAGGGGAAGAAATGCATTGGCGGCATAGGGCAAGGTGAAGCTGTGCCTCCGGCAACGCAAACTGGAACAGTAAGGAGAAATGGTACCGTGTTTCAATTCTCACGTGCAGCGGGCATTGAGGAGCTTGATCATTGCGCAGTTGCACTGCTTAGTATTCAAAGGAGTCAAATACCTCTTAAAAGTTAAAAAAAAAAACGCTTCTTTCGCGAATAAATTTAAGTGTCGCATAGCTTTGGACCTCAAGGTAAATAGCACTAATGGAGTTTTCTTTGCAAGAGAGTGAGCGACGAATAAGATAATTATTGTTTAACAGCATGAAATATCTAGAAAATTTAATACCTCTGATATAATGGATGCAACGGACTCCACCGCTGCAGAAACCACACTAAAGTATAGAAAGGTATTTGACAATTATATCTCACTTCAACGGAATGTTGTTTTGTCTATAATGGCCGGTTCACACGCAATTTAAATAAAATTATTTTCCTCAGTTCCACATCAGACTGCGTTGCTGTGTTCATTTGAATACTTCGCGAACGCAAAGTCCTCTCAGTACCAATTCACTACAAATTAAAGTACATGTCTGAAACTTGACAATGGACAGTTTTTGAGCTAACTCGCTTATCGGCGGAACAATCTAAGAGCCTTTTTAGCAGATTCATGATTGTGTTTACGAGGGCTAAACGACACATTTGGATGATGAGCTGAGGAAACTCATTCATATGACCAAGAGTGAACATGCCCTTAATCAATCAATCAATCAATCAGACAATCTATCAATTAATCGATCAATCAACTTTTTCATGTGCACACAGGTGTGGTACAATAGATATATTAAACATAGCTTATCACTAGGCTTAAATTCGATACAAAAGCTGTTGGTAGTCTTTGTACAGGCTGCACTGCATTGCAGCTCATTGTTTGGCCTCTTTTTATAAGGCTATATAAGGCCTCTGCTATCGGCTATATATATATATATATATATGACAGTCTGTAGCCAGGGCCAACACAAACGGCGTTTCTCAAGGAATTAGCTGAATTTTCTATACTGCTTCGGAGATTGAAAGCGCATTTCCTTGTTCTGACTTTCAAATAGTCAGTATACTTATGAGCAAATATCACACTAGCAGTCTAGCACTCTATGACCTCGGTACATTCATAAGCCAGCGAAATATGTCATTTTAAGCTGCACGTAGTTTCCCAATGGTCTTCTGCTTAAATTTCGACCAAAGCGAGTTACAGTACATAGGGTAACAATAGCTACGAAACAATTGACACTTGACCTCTTGAGAACAACTAGTGACCATACTTAATCTCTAGCTTGTTGCCCACTGCGTGGAGCTTCCAAGTTTCTTTTGCTACATCCTAGTTATCACGAAAATCGTCAGTGATTTTCTGGCCCAGGTAAGAGAATTTGTTTAGGTACATAAGTGAGCTCTACACCATTGAGATACAGTATATCACTTTGTCGGCCGACAGGTTTGCTTTTTGCTTCCTAGGTTTAATGTACATGCAGACAGTTTTGACAGTATTATATTCAATACAAAGTTTACTAGCTTCATTCTCGCATATTGAAAGTAAGTTTCGGAGCCCGCTGGAATGGGGGGTAGCAAGGACTATGTCACATCAGCACAGCTTAGCGCATTTACTGCTTCAAGACTAATATGGCACGCTACTCCGGCTGCGTTTAGTTGGGTGTGGATATTGTCAATGAAGTAATAAAGAGAATCGGAGAGAGTAACCCTCCCCGCCTTATGCCATTAGTCATTCCAAATGCTGATGACATTGCTGTTCCCCATTTCGCAAAGCACTTCTGAGTTTGAAACCAATATTTTAGCGTTTTAACGATGTAGTGGGGTATTTGTCCTTAAGCGAAAAATATAAGCAGTATTAACATTTTATTGCGGTGGACATCTGTTTTGATGCTCCAAACAGTGAAACTTTCTTACAAGAGGCCCGCTTTTGATTTGAAACTTTAGGGTTAAAGTGTTCTCACAATTTTTTATTCTTTTAACAGAACTGCAGTATAATGCTTACCTGCCTCGAGCTTAAGGACTTTAAGAAGTCCGTCATCTCCGCCGCATGCGATGTAGCCCTGCTCTTTGTTCCAGCCTACGCACCTCAGTTTTACGTTGTTGGGGATGGCGATCTGCAGTCAATTGTTACAGTTAAACCTCTGAGATGGAAACAGAAGTGAAAGGGGTTCAAACGATAGTCAAATGAACGAGTTTCTCAACAGCTGCGCATGCGTTTCTGCATTCGCTTACACAACACAAAACGAATAGATTACCGAGTTATAATTCACGCCGAGTCTGAAGAGAGAGACATCCGAAACTCTACTGGTGAGGCTTACTGAGCAAACTGGTTTGTCGGTTAACATTTTAGTACGTTTCTGGTAGGTGCGAAGTTGTGTTTACAAGATCTCAATAAAAAGTCGTCCATTTGAGCATCGTGGACTAAACCTTTTCATAAAACATTTATACAGTGCGAGTTGAACATGTTCGTCCGCAATCAATAAAAACATTGGTGGAGTCAATATATTTCCCACCGAATCGGACTTCTGCAAGTTTTATACCGCAAGAATAGATAACATTCACCACGCATGCTATTGTTTAGCCAAGGTTGATTTCATTCGTCTCTCCATTCACTTGAGCTACCTAATCGTTATATCAAATTATCCCAAATAGTGTACCTGCAGTGAACCTTTTAGCATACCTGTGCACAACTGATGGCCTCTCCACACGACGGGGTGTGTCCCTGGCCATGCCCCAGGATCACGGCCGTGGGACTGTGACCGTGTCCGCGTTTGCTTTCACACGTAGCGGGGCAGCACCCGACATGTGAGTACGGGCGATTGACATACTGTATGTAGGTACTTGAATGTCAATACGCCCTAGTTTTGCTATTAAAAACGTGCTCCCGCAATATCACATGGTGATGCGTCCCTCTCAACCTATCTGTGTTGAGTTCCGCTGACAAGCAGGGTATGCCCTGCTCTCTCGCAGCTAGAGCGCAAGAAAAAAAGAGAGAAATTCAGACGTGTCCCAGGGCATGCCCTGGGACACGTCCGATTAGGGCATGCCCTAGGACACGCGTCATCCTTAGGAGAGGCCTTAAGACAAGTTTTTACATACAGTTTAAATGATGACCTTTCATAGCTTGAGGCAGTGATAATTTTAAACATTACATAGAATTACGGTGCTTGGATAAAATGATACAATTGAATTGAGATTATCGTTATAAATCTGCAAAAAGAAAAATTCAGTATGCTTATACATTATTTCCGTTAAACTTCTGAATTCCATGGCCATTATTTATTAACGAACAAAACAATATAGATGCAGATAATTACATTCTTGATCTTGAATGATAAATATTAGGGCGAGTTCACAAAGCTATCTCTTCAACATGTTCGAGCAAATGAACGAACACAATTCCTGTGTCTACAGTTTTTTGTCACTCTGCACACGAGAATCGTTTCACTCACTAACACGTGACCGCGAAGCTCGATCCGTAAGGTTGACGTTCATGTGTTGACTCTTGATTGAACTCAATCTTACTCCGAAAAATGAAATTTTCAGTTAGCTTTATATCAAAGACTTACTTTTAACACCTGCTACACGATTGAAAGTGAGGAGGCTGAAGTTGTCGTCCGCATTTCGGGACTAGTCAAGTCAGGTCAAGTCAAGTGGGCGTGGCTTTGATCGACTTTGATGATCCAATCGAATGCGTGCTAGCATATTGTTAACCGATCGCGGCATTGCCTGTACACGCATTAGCCAAGAGAGCGCGTTTAGTCATCTCCGCGTCCGCACGCGTTGATGTGCCATTGAAATAGTACTGTGCACACTTGCAGAAACAAACAAACATCATTTATTATCTCGCATACAGGGTACAGTGGATACACCTATCGAGGTTTTCCTTTGGCCTTAATTCTAGAACTTTGAAGAACCAGTAGTGTGAAGAGCCGGAGATCCAGTCCGTGCAAAGAATCCATATTACACTGAAACTCTGTACGCCTTATCATTTACCTGCTTATTTATTTACTTGGTTGCATGCACGCAGGACGTTTACTTTACGATAAGAAGAAGTTCGAGCATTGAAGATTTCATTTAATTCGATTGCAACCATGATAAGGGAGATGAACCTAATCTCGGAATTATAAACGTGTAGGCTAAATTTAAAGGTCACTAGACGACCCGTGACCCGTTGGGTCGTTGTCACGATCGTCTTGTCTGTCTTTCGTGCCCATTTTGCTTCCTTCTCACCAGTTACTCATACTGATCTTTCTTCAATCTGTTCTTCTTCT
>LQNS02278187.1:16847533-16861514 GCA_001587735.2 Parhyale hawaiensis
TTTCCGAGGGCGGCAAATTAGTCGCCAAGATCTTGGCGAGAAATGCCACACTATGAAATGAGGAGTACATGCAGTAGGCCTATAGCCTACAGTGCACAGTATTAATACTGTAAAGGTTACCAGGCAAAGTACAGTAGCTAAATGCATACATGCTGTACATAAAGTAGTTTACATTATGTGCATACTAACATCTTAGTACAGTACCATACTGTATGTAATTAACATTTAGCATTACGCACCGTATTTATAGTACTGTGCATAATGGTACTCTGCATTTGTACTTGAGGGACTGTGAAGCTGGTCTAGGGGCTAGAATTGACTTACAAGTTCATCAAGTGATATTTTCGTTAAAAATAAAAAATAAGTGACTTTTCTAGCCTTCTTTAATTAATTATAGCACTCAATATTATTCATTACATTCACTGAAGAACTCTAAATTAAACCCATAAATTTCAATTGAAATCACTAAAATATCACTTCTTAAATCAACACCACGATGTGCAGACGACTACTGAAGGGAAATGGCAGAGGTTGCCTTCCTTTTCCCCGAAGAGACGCTGCACCATAGGCGATTTTGAGTATCTGTACAGCGACACTTCCGGGAAATCTAGTGAAAGTCTGGACCTTTCCAAACTTTTGCCAGACTTTTTCCGGGAAATACCGAAGTTTTCTGGGAAATACCGAAGTTTTCCAGTATTTCGGCTTGGTTTCAATTTTCCGGAATGTTCCGGGAAAACAAAGGAAAAGTAAAAATAGTCCGGAAACCAAGAAGTCCGGGAAAACGGGGTTCCACTGTATTTGCCGGCAGAGTCTTCCAATGGTATCAAGTGCATAATTGCGCACTTGAATAGGGTATAATTTAAAAATTATTAGAAATTAATAAAGATATGACAGGAAAAACATGATTTAATTTTACTCTACAGGTTCCCTCAGGTGGCATCGGATGGGCTGTAGGCCATAGGGTCAGGTTAGTTAGATTCACCCATCTATGTTATGGGGAGCAGCAATCCCAGGGGAACCCTTTAGCCATTAACTAGGCCTTTGGGATGTCTGTCTTTAGTGTCCACCTTACTTCCTTCCTTCTGATATGATATTCCTTCTGATTTTACTGTCATTTGTTCTTTCTCTTCTTTCCCAACTTGCTGTTCCCATGCATGTTGATCCTGTGTAAGAATACCTTCACGAATGGGTTCCATGGGTCTATCTACGTACTAGGCTACATATCCCTTCCTCTTTCTCTCTTAGAATAGCTTATTATATACTGATTTATTGAGCTTTAAATTATCTTACAGCTACTACCTATTAGTACTACTACGAGTCTACGACTACTGTTAAAAAGTGACCTACAAAAAGTATGATCAACCTTTGTAATGTCTTCAACGCCTCCACAATCTGTATGTGTGTTATTGGGATTTGTCACCAAAGTCGTCACTTTTTCTTCACTGTGTCACTGCAAATAGTAGATATTTACCATAGTCTTAATTGCTTAGCTTGGAAAAGAACTTTCCCCTAATGTTGATAAATTATTAGCAAAGTTGCTACAAAAAAGATATTATCTTCCTGAAGGTAACAAAAACCTGTGGGTCAGTCACCAAATAGCTGTAAATGTTTCAATTTGCCACCCCCTGCACACAGATTGCAGAACTCAAGTGCCAAGTAAGGAGAATATTTATTTTCTTTGGCATTACACTTGCAAGGTCAAGGTTTTGGCTGGTTTCAATGATTACGGTAGGCTTACTATGTGCTGCCATTATTTAGAAATATATATCTAGAATAGGTACCGGTAGCTTTCAAGCCCTCTCTAACATATTTCAGTTTCCTCTCAATAGACCCTGGATCCTTTCATTTAAAAAAATCCCAAGATCTAGGAGTTCTTGTAGCTATATATTTCCTCTAAATTACTTTGAATGTCCATCAGAGCACTGTAAAGACTCACGTGTTTATGAAGTTATTTACGTTTGAAGTGCAAGCAATCTCTAGTATGGTGTATGTATTCATTAGATATCATTATCTTTTTATTTTTACTTTTCAGATTGCATGTACTGTCATCAAGTGTAAATGGATGCTCTGCATCAGTATCAAGAGTTCTGAAGTTATTGATGCTATCATAATATAGCTACTAGCCTATACATTAGTTTAACTATTGATCTATCATTAATTCTTAGATTGAAGCGTATAGCTAAGTGAAATATTACCTACATCATGGCACAGTGGACACTGCAACAGGAGTTTATGGAGATGCCTCCTGTCACCAGGGTCTACACATCTGCATGTGTTGTTACAACTTTACTTGTGGTGAGTTGGTAGAGCTGGCTATATTAGTTATTGCAAGGTTGATAGCTACCTTGATAGGTAGCCTATTGAAGTTGAGTAGGTAGATATCTTTATATATAGCTGATATTTCTAGTTCAGATAAAGTTTCCACATGAAATCTACTCATATCAGTAGGTACCTACAGTTATGTGAACTTTTTGAGATTTGTTTGCTGTTTTTACTGCCATGTTTCATCTTCCATACTTGTAACTAACTATATTTTATGTTGGCTTGGTTTATGTTTTTCATTCTTGACTCTGTGTGACTGGCCAATAGAATTTTGAAATGTTGTGTAACTACCAGTGTGTCCAAAACTTGGAAGTTTGATTTCATTGGGCAATCCTTTCTAAAGCATGGAAATTTCTAAAAAAAATGAGAGTGAAGTCATGAATCCATGGTCTGGAGTAATCTTAACAAGATTAACTTTCATACTGTAGTCATGCAACATTGCTCAACAAAACATGCCTTATTGATAGCCAGAGCCCTTCTGTGCACTACTCTATCAGTCCATAATGCACAAAGGTCTTAAATAGCTAGCTGTATTGATTTTTCAAAATAACTATCCAAGCTTATAGGTAATAGATAGCTTTGAGTGTGTTAATTGTAATTAAAGTAACTAGCTGCATGTGGTTGACAAGTAGCTACTTGCTATGAAATTTTAGTTAGAGTGTAGAATCTGTAGATAGCTGTACAGTTCTGGATAAAATTAGAAAACAAAAAGATTTAGCTATGGGCCTATTCCATTTTAATGTAAAAATTACATGAATTTTCTTGCAATAGCTATAGCCTAGCCTTTACCAAATGTAGCTTCATATTTATTATTATGTGCAAGTATTGAGGTGAATTTTCAAATTAATTTCAGAGTCTTTAAAAATATGTAGCTATTATAGCAGGCAAAAATAAGAGAACAATTGTCAATAAGTTCAATTGATGAAGTTCATCACAGCAGTTTGTGAAAATATGACTGTAGTGGAATGGCCACCTCAAAGTCATGACCTGAACCCAGTGGTAAACTTTCGAAGGATTGTTGGAGACACTATGGTAAAACACAGCCTTCAGATGAGATTAGCTACTTTGTTTAAGACCATTGTGGAAGAATGGTGGTTGGAAGATCGCCTACAGGTGTTGAAATATGTTGATGTCATTTAGGTTATGTGTAGATATAGCTACCTACCAAAATGATTGCTAGCAAGGGCCTGTACACTTCATATTGAATTGTTTATGATAAATACTCCGAGGACTCGTTCAACTTGCCTTCATATTTCTAAAGAATGGTCTCATAATAAAGTGCTAAAATACAGTGGTGGCTTTCATGTATGGTAGGTAACTCATTTATCTATTTAAAAATTGCTCTGAATATGTATACACTACTTACAAATGTGCCGTACATATGAAGCTATGTTGAGTTTAAGTTTTGACCAAATTAATTCAATACATAGGTACCTTGTTGATATAAAATACCAGTTATGTTTTACTCTAAGTTTGGCCACAACTTTAGCTACTTTACCTAATTCACCTGTATACATGGTATACTGTATCTTTACCCTACTTTGGAGATTTCCCCCTCTCTGCTCGGTGATATGGCAATGAAATAGGCCTCCCTCTTTATTCCCATGCAGATGTTACGCCTTAAGCATACTTAGTCATGCTTTACCTATATGTACCGAGCTCGAGCTCCAACTGTTCATCGTCACAAGTGTGGTGAACAATGTGACATTTGTAAAGTGTCAATGTCAAATTGGGTGTATTGAGACATAAAAAATGTGGGACACGAGTAAACCAAGTCAAAATATGGAAAAGCATAAGCATCAAATGCAAGGCTAGTCTCATAATATAGGTCCACTAGTTGACTAGAACGAGAGCACATTTCACTGGGTATGCTGTATTGCACATAGCTAATTATATGTATTTGCATTACCAGTAACTCCTAACTGTCTTCTGTTTCAGCAACTGGATATAGTTACTCCTTTCAACTTATACTTCAATCCCACCCTGATCTTCAGACACTACCAGGTACGTACCATAATACTACCAACTTTCATGAAGATGGGCTAGTGACAAATTAGATTTTTTGCCCCGCATCGTGCATTATAGCTGTAAGATGTACAGCTAGCTGTCTACCTGTATCTTGCACCTCTATTGGTACACATAATTGCAAAGCTTGATACTGTACAGTTGTTTCTATCTTCATTATCGATAACATATCTATAGCTTCTCAATGACATGCACTATTGTGCATGCATAATAGGGCCATACTTGGTGCTAATGAGAACACAGTTTTCTTTTTTGTCTAACTGGCAGCTGATTACGTATGCACAATCACAAGTATTGATGCTGCGTTCATATTGCTGTCACATCGTGAGGTGCAGCCACCATGTTAACCGCATTTCTTGCAAAAGGTTGCTTCTACTTGGAAGGTGCGCACTCATGAGCTCTTCCTTATAAGAACTGAAGCTACAACAAAATTAATGCTTTTCAGTTGAGGCAAAACTACACTTCCTTCAGTCGCAGGTTTAGGTGAACCGGTAGGTACTATAGCCGTTTTTATAATGTGGGTATAATTTAGCTAGCAGATATTTTATCTGTTCATTTACAAACTTATAATTGTAGCTACATACCGTATATCATTGGCTACGTGCTGGTTTATGATTGAAACTTACATTTAGTTGCAATGAGATTAGGTCATTATTACCTATAATTTATCAGTGATTATGCTTTGCACTCTACAGGAGGTAAGTGTAACTAATTCCAAATTAACAATGCATTTCGATCCTCTTTTGTGTGCTGGCAAAAATTATCTCACAGAAATTACATTAGTCTTTAGATTAAAAAGAAACTTTCATCACGATGCACGGTATACGGTACCTCAGGCATATTCATGGTAGCTATGTATATGAATCGGTGAAGCACAATGGGCAATGGATAGGAATTTAGGCTGTGGTTGTTTGCACTGTATTTTATAATGACATGAAGCTTTTTTCTAGTTTCATCAGACGGATAACATGTAGCTATGTCAAGTTTAGGATGAGGATGGGATTGAGAGCTCCATTTAGTTGAGTTTTAATGTTTGTTGCATTTTTTTTTACAGGTGTGGCGTTTGGTGACAACGTTCCTTTTCTTAGGTCCAATAGGTTTTAATTTTGTCCTCAATATGATCTTCACATACCGTTACTGCCGGATGTTAGAGGAGGGATCTTTCAGAGGAAGAACTGCAGATTTTGTTCTTATGATGGTAAGCTTTCAAGCTGTTATATTACGACTGTACTTTCTAATAAGTAGCTGGAGTATTCTCGTCATGTGACCAAAATCAAGTGTGATATCACAGCCAGTTGCAGTTACCATAATCACGACTAGTACCGTAGTCACTATGTGTTGCTTGGCTTTGACGTCACACTGGGCTTTGTTTTGGTCATAGGCTATGAAGAGAGCATCCTACTTAGCTATTTGTACACTCTCAGTCTGGCTAAATGCATTCTGTTATTATTCATAATGAGTATAGTTACCCATAGAACTCAATGAGTTTTCATGCTGAAAAAAAAAACAGTTTTGGAATCCTTGAAACATTGCTAATAAAACTATTTAGTTGGATTCTCCATTTTATATATTGTTTTGGTTACTAACTAAAATATAGGGAAAAACTGAAGGATTTGGTTTTGAGCTGTGATAAAAAAATTATGAGGACAAAAATGGAAAAATTGGGCTCAATAGTTTTATTAGGAATGTTTCAAGGATTCCAAAACTGTCTTTTTTTTCTAGTATGAAAAATTTTGAGTTCTGTTCTTTTGAAATAAAAAAAAACAACACATAGGGCTTATAGGTGTATATCTCTATATATTTCCCACTATCTCAAAAACTAAGGCCTAAGTCTAAAAAGTTGCATGGGCAAAATGTGTTTCTTTTTCAAAAATGCATATAGGTACTGTGCAAATGTCAGAAGAATCTGTCCACAATGAATAATTTTACCCCCTCTCACAAAGTTTACCAGTGTGAAAGTTCTACTCAACTTGTTCTTAATATTATATGGAATAGAAAACTACAGGGCATAGCTGTAAAAGAGAAATGAACACAGACACCCACCAGAGCCGGTACTATTCGAGAAGAGTTCCATTCTGCTTATTGCATATGATGGCACAGAAATTAGGCTTTCAAATTGTATCAAGTATTTGACATCTGTGCCTTGGCATTAGGCCATTTAGGTTGTCCATTCTCAATGGCACATTCGTTTTGTGATTTTGTTCTAAGGAGATATTTGCTCGCAATTATAGTGAAGAGCCTAGAGAGACCAGGGCTTATATAGAGGCAGACCTGCCGGCCTATGACGTCATCTCCAAAAGAAAAAAAATCCAAAGTTCTTTCTTCTACCCATCAGGTAAAGAACTTTGAAAATTTGACTAAGTCCTGCTCTTATTAACTAACGGTACGGGACTTGAAAATTTTACAGAGTCCCATCTCCTATACCTGTAAGGGCTCAAGACTTGGAATTGGTATAAGTCCTGAGCTTATACCTATTCCAGAGCAGGACTTCATGATTTTGACTAAGTGTAAGAAAAAAAAAATTTACTCTTCAGAGTACCTTTGTTAATATTGAGTGTGGTGACTCGGAACACCCTCCTGGATGGGAGTCTCCCGGCCATTGTGCCGATGCCTTGAGTCTCAGTGCTGTCCGACAGAGGGGCTCTGCCTACGTTCACCGCTGCAAAAATATCATTGCAACACTCTGGATATTTCAAAACGTAAGACTGAAAGTTCTGAATTGATTGGTATTTTTATAAGTGGGATTCCGGAGTCGGAGTTGGGCTAAAAATGCCGATTCCGACTCCTAGAGCAAGTGAGATTCCGACTTCCACTCAAATCCTCCCAATCCGGCCGACTCCGCAACCCTGAACGATGATTGTACCTAATATCTTGCCTATTCTATATAAACTTATAAACCTCACATATAACTTGTGACATGCATAGTATTTCTTGTTGTACAGGGTTCAGTAAGTAGGTTACTATTTAAATCTAGTTTGTACGCATTGCTTCTGCTTATGATTAGTGTTCCTTAGTTAGACTTGATTGGTGAGCATAACAATTTGCTTGTGGTTAGTGTTTATAATTTTTTTTCTAATGTATGTGCATATAAGTGGCGACATGCTTATATACCTACTTTTAAACCATTTATTATTTCCTACTGTTATGTCACACTAAGTTCTTGAAGCACTTGTTACACTGGCAAAAGCATGACATAAGTGTAGTATGCATCACTATTTATTTTCTCTGTGCAGTTATTTGGAGGCGGCTGTATGCTCCTCTTCACTCTGTTCTACTCTTTACTCTTCTTGGGCCAAGCCTTCACTATTATGATAGTGTATGTGTGGGCTCGACGCAACCCGTTCATCCGAATGAATTTCTTTGGCTTCACATTCAATGTAAGTGCTCTTTATTGGTTTAGATAGCAAATTGAGACGGCTTTGTCTGACTTCTAGTCCGGGGCCTCATCGAAGCGACGTGCGACACAACAAACTCTGCATAAAAAAAAAAAAAAAACACTGGGTTCTGCAATGTACTCTCCCCACCAACGCAACCCAGATCTCACGACACACTATCGCTCACAGGCGCCATCTCTCGAGCAAAAGTCGCACTGCATCGTTTGTTGTGTTAGTGGGGCCCCAGCCCTAGGAAAATATCAGATGCCATACTACAGTTCTGTAGCCCGGGTCTCTGATGACGTATGTCGCTAGTTGCTGCGTAGTTACCTCCGCCAAGGAGGTTATGTTTTCGTCGTATTTGTCTGTCTTTCTGTCTGTCACCTAGATAACTCAAAAAGTTATGAACCGAGTTGGATGAAATTTGCAGGGATTGTTAGGTATGTTAGGAGGAACAGATGATTAACTTTTGGTGAAGATATGTCTATCTGACTGTTTGTTTGTTTGTTTGTCTGCCTCATTTTTCTCAGTGCCATAACTCAAAAAGTTATGGATGGATTTTGATGAAATTAACATGAGTTGTTAGGTATATAACTAAGAGTAAATGACCAAATTTTGGTAATGATCCGTTTGTTCGTTCGTTCGTTTGTCACTGTTTTTAATTTTATGCTTGTTAGCACAATAACTAAAAAAATTAATGGATCTTTATGAAATTTATAGGAGTTGTTAGTAATGTTAAAAGGCATAAATCATATATGATCAAATTTTGGTGCAGATCGATTTGTTCGTGTGTGTGTTTGACTCATGTTTGTCATAACGTTATTCGGGTGTTGGCCAATCACTAGTTAGTACACCGCGCTGTCTCACCCGTTATGGCAATAACCATGCCAACTACTCGAATACGAGCCTATGATCGTAAGGAACAAGGAATAAATAAATCGAAAGGTGATATATATTGACACAT
This sequence comes from Parhyale hawaiensis, assembly GCA_001587735.2. NCBI lineage: Eukaryota > Metazoa > Arthropoda > Malacostraca > Amphipoda > Hyalidae > Parhyale > Parhyale hawaiensis. The sequence goes on from LQNS02278187.1 coordinate 16,856,219, forward strand.
CTAGCACGAACACGATAGACACATTCCTAGGAAGTGTACATGTGCAATGGTATTAGGCTGTGTAAGGGGCGGAATGAAGGGAAATGTTCGAAGAACGAACAACGGAAGCTCCTCTGAAATGGAACAGAGAGACTTTTTAGCGAACCATTTAAGTTTTAAAGCGCAACAAAACGTTAAGTAAATTTAATGGAATTCTTTCGGGGACGCCTAACGGTGCTCACCTTCGTTGACGGTGTCTCAAGGCCAATGGCAACACAAATTCCGCAACTAGCGAAATCGAATGCGCAAGATGGTTCTCTAATTATTATGCGACTTACAATTGTTACTACTGGAGCACTGTTTACCGGTATTTTCCATTCCCTTACAACGTTTGTTAGCAGTATAACTCAAAAAGTTATGAACGGATCTTCAAGAAAATTGCACAAGCTCTTATTACTATCAAAAGGCACAAATGATTAGATTTTTGAGTTTATACAAAGAAAATTTTGGTTTCAGAGCCAATTTTAATTTTTTGCTACCGTTGCCTTGCTTGACGGAAATATGCGCCCTCAGAGTGCTCTTGTTCTTACAAGTTTATGATTTAACCGAGTGATGGTGGGACTATAGGCTCGGTTATATCCACAGCACTCGGAGCATACTCTGTGACCAGAGCTACTATAGTCAAACCAGCGTAAGGAGTCCGATGGGTGGGGCTAGTTACGCAAAGCAACTGGGCCAAATCCCGCTTAAGCGCGTGTTATAACTTGTCTCAATCGATGAAATTACATTTATATTTGAATACTCAAAGTGCATTAGTCAATAGATTAGATTTGGCACTGCTGCGTTCAATTCAGCCCCGCCCCTAAAGCACTGCTTGCGAAGGTTTGACTATAGTGCATATATTTATCATTTAAGCCTTGCAAGTCATCCATGATTGAAACATCACGACTGTGGTGGGTAGTTTCAGCCTGTATTTAGTTATAAGAGTTATTGAACCAGTTTTGCTTCTTGCGACTGTTATATATCTACCTATCAGTTGATCAAAATGTATGCTTGAAACTTGTATTTGCGTCAACACATAATCCTTGCTTGTTGATGATCTTGCCTCAACCCACGAGTTGCAATATTTATGTATTTTTAATTACTGTCAAGTTACCACGTTTACAATTCACGGCTGACGTCATCTGCCCTTGCTAAGATAAAGCCATTGTTTAAGAGGCTTGGTTAATTTGGCAGTGCCATTAGAGGAATGGCTGAGTGGTTAATGATGATTGACGAAAAACAATGAAGACAGAGTGATACTCTTATTGTGAGGAGTTATATTAATAGGAGGGAGGGCTGTTTCGATTTATTATAACGTACGTGTGTGATGGGTGCGTCTGACCTACTTCTGGTCTTCAATTAACACAACTATCTTAAATACGCATTTTTGTTATGTGTTCTTGACATTGTTCCCTTGATAGACAATAGACCTAAAAGCACTGAATCCAAGTTTGATTTTCCACAGGGTTTCTGATTCTGTATTAGTTGGTCGTTTTGGATGTCCAAGGAGTCTGTGTCAGAAGCTCACTGTCCCAGGAGACGGAGCCGTAGTTGGACTTGGATCTATCTTAATCAACAACCCGCTTTTCTAATGGCTACAACACTATTTAAACGTTTTTTTTGCCTAGCAATGCTGTGTCTGATCCTCACGGTTCTCCAGGATATTACCGTGATCCCCAAAAGGCCTTAATTGATATAGGTACTTCGTGTGAGTTTCTGTGTTTGCCGATGTGCTGAGTGCTTACCAGGGCTGTGTAGTTGGACCAGATCCGCCTCTTGACTCCTGGCTCTCAAAATATCTGGATCCAACTCTACAGCTCTGGTATCCACGATAGCGTATCGCCGCACACGTGATTATAGACTGACCGGAACTCGGGGCCCGGCCATTGTTGTTATGTTGGCGCCGGCTTCGTCATGCTTATAGGTTCTGACCCCCCAGCTCCAGCCAAGTTATTTTCAGTGGCCCCGGCGATGTCAGTCCCTGCTCTTGCATTATCAGCTTTGCCACTCACCAAACTAATCCTTTGTAATTCGGAGGAACCCCGAACGATCCTCTAGTAGGTAACAATTCCCAAATTAGCTACTAACTACCGGACTGCGCTAGAACTAAGTGTACTCTAACCTCTTCAGGCTCCATACCTGCCGTGGGTGCTGCTCGGCTTCTCATACCTCCTTGGCAACTCGGTTGTCGTTGACCTGCTTGGCATTGCTGTGGGTCATCTTTATTTCTTCTTGGAAGACGTCTTCCCGCAGCGATCTGGCGGTGTCAGGTTACTCAAGACTCCAGAGTTCTTGTGAGTAGCTGGGATATTGTAGGTGCTGGGCTTGTAGAGTTAGTACCTATGTTATTATTGGAGTTTTCGTTGTATGGTCATCATCCATTTGGCATAAGGTTGTCGTTTTGTAGAATTTAACGTCTGCCTGCAGTGTAATTTATCTTTCCAACTTCTGTCTATGTTGTAATTTATCTGTCTAACTTTCGTCAACAGTGCAAATCATGTATCTAACTTCTGTTTACGCCATCATTGATTAATTTAACTTGTGTCTATGTTGTAAAGTGTGAGTTTCACGTGTTTATGCTGCGGTTTATCCCTTTACACTGGATGCGGCTTGATTATGCAACTCATATTTTTGCAATAAAAATTTTGTTTTTCCAGTTTTAGTGCTGAAATTTTGGTGTAATTCGTTTAATCAAGGTATTTTCTTCCTTTTCAGGTGATATACGTTGCAATCTTCAGTTCAATAATCCTGTTTTAGGAAAATTAAAAAAAAGTTGTGTTTTTAGATGTTATGAAAGTGTTCAAAATGGGGAAGAACTGGATTAACTGATTCTGATCGAGTGAAAATCACATCAATGATTGGCAAGGGAATGACTACCATCGAAAGATCCGAGAAAATGAATGGAGATCATCGAACAATCAAAGCATATGTAGTAAATGGTAAGACCTGTAGAAAAGTACCTGAAGAGCTCATTTATGGAAACTTACCGATAGGGATAAGCTCTAAATTGCTGGGAAAAGGTTAGAACACCTCATTCTACTAGCAAAAGAATTTTTGATGCAGTTGGAGCACCGCAAAATAGGGAAAACTTCGAGGTGTGAGACACTAAGATGCCTTGGAAAAGTCAAGAAACCGGCTTAAAAACCGCCACTGAGCAAAATTCTCTGGGAAAAGCGTGTTCAGTGGGCTTAAAAATGTGTTAAAATGGATTTCATGAATGTTGTTTTCGCCCATGAATGCCGTGCCACGTTGGATGAACCAGACGGATGGTCGTCTGGTTGGATATTGAAAAGACGCCCTATAGGAACCCTGATTCGCCGACAGCAAAGCGGCGGAGCAGTAATGTTCTGGGCTGGAATAAAAGGAAATGATATAATTGAACCATTTAGGGTGCCAGAAGGGGTACTGCCAGTTTCTTAAGAAATACTTTGTTCCCTGGTTGGAAGACCAAACTTTGTTGGACCGAAAATCCTTAGCACTGCATTTCAGCAGGATAAGGAACCAGCGCACAAGTCCCGTTATACAGAGAGTTTGTTTTTAGGTCACGGCTTCAAAGAACGCAATCTGATGGCTTGGCCCCCCAACACTCCCGATTTAAACCCCATTGAAAATTTATGAGCCATCCTTAAACGGAACATTTATACTGATTAAAGACAATATAACTAACTGGATGCTCTTAAAATGCAATTGAAGGTATCTGTGGGTCGATCAAGCCTTGTGAAGTGTTAAATCTGACTTCATCTGTCGACAAGCGTATCCTGAAGATCCTCAAACATGGAGCAGGCTATATTAACTACTGAGGTGAAATGAAGAGCTTTTTACCAGTTTTGTTTACGTCACCTTCTAGTTTATTGATTTCTCTGTTCATTTTGATTCTACATTTGTTAAATGCGTTTGAAACAGCAGAAATCATTATTTTTTTCCCTTCGCCTAGTCAAGCCGGACACCGAAAAACACAACTTTTTCTACTTTTCCTAGAAGCAGAACTATTGAAGTGAATATTGCTTTGTATATCAACTAATAGCGAGGAGAATACCTCGTTAAAACTTATTACATCAAAATTTCGGCATTAAAACGATTTGCATAATCATGCCGCACCCACTGTAGTGTCGGTGCTAATGGTAACTGATTAGTTTAATTTTGTTTACAGTGTAATTAATCGTTGTAACTTCTGTTTCCATTGCAGTTTATCAGTTCACAGTGCCATTTGTCGGAACTGGTGTCTGTGTTCGGTGTAGCTAATTACCTAATGTTGTCTATAGACTAGGTCTATAGCTAGGGAATATGACATTGGTCAGTGTTCCCCTGATATGGGACGAAATGCAGCTACTGAAAATTAGAAGTAGTAGTTAAAGTTTCTATTAAATCGCTAGTGAGGTCATGAGAAGGATGTAACCATATAACCATTTCATTTTTTTTAGTTCAATACTCTGTGTTTAATTAGCTAATAAGCTAGCCATTTCTATCGAGTTTTCTTTTTATTTTGAAGTGTTTAGGTGTTTTTCAAAGGATTTTATAGCTATTTCACGTTCTTCAGTTCATTACTCTGTTTTTAATTAGCTAATAGCTAGCTAATTCTGTCAAGTTGTATTTGTAATTTGAAGTATTTTCGGTTTTTCAGAGGATTTTACTTGCAGTTTAGATATAAAATATAGCCATAGCAAATACAGGTAGCTACTCTGCTAACTGTTTTTTCTCTACCCCTTTTCTTTGTCATTCTTCTACAATAAGAAGTTGAAATGAAGCGACTGAGATTGTTAATGATTAGCTAATTACATGTTTACAAAGCAGAAACCCTTTAAATGTTGAATAAAATTAATCAAACTAGAAAAAATAATATTAAATAATAGTCGACCGAATTAAACTTTGACGTTTCGGGAAAAATCAAATTCCCATCATCAGAAATTTGCACTAAATAGCTAGTTACAAAGGAATGACTAAAAAGAAAATTTTACTCTGTATGAACTAAGGACAGTGTTTGCCTGGAGAGAACCAAAAGGCAAATGACTGCAGTGCGCAACGGGGGTTCCTATATAAGTGACGGACGGCATGGGAAGCGGAGGGACGCGGGCAAGCACAGTCGGAGGCAAAAGTGTCAATCATGGATCGTGACGAGTGGCACGGCTGAAGACATTATGTTGAGGCTAGGTTTTACTTTATGAATATACATATAGTGATTCCAGAGTTCTGAGTTCTATTGGATTAGAATAAGCTATTATAGAGAAGTCTTTCCTGCTAATGGGATGGTTGTTTTGCTCTGCATGGAGACGGGGAG
>LQNS02278187.1:16862447-16881587 GCA_001587735.2 Parhyale hawaiensis
TAATAGCTTATTCTAATCCAATAGAACTCAGAACTCTGGAATCACTATATATTCATAAAGTAAAACCTAGCCTCAACATAATGTCTTCAGCCGTGCCACTCGTCACGATCCATGATTGACACTTTTGCCTCCGATTGTGCTTGCCCGTATCCCTCCGCTTCCCATGCCGTCCGTCACTTATATGTATAGGAACCCCCGTTGCGCACTGCAGTCATTTGCCTTTTGGTTCTCTCCAGGCAAACACTGTCCTTAGTTCATACAGAGTAAAATTTTCTTTTTAGTCATTCCTTTGTAACTAGCTTTTTAGTGCAAATTTCTGATGATGGGAATTTGATTTTTCCCGAAACGTCAAATTTTAATTCTGTCGACTATTATTTAATATTAGACTTTTCGCCTTGGTGTATTTTAGAAAAAATAATATTCAAAAAACCAAATACACCATGTTTCTTTTTGTTTTAACCAAAAAAAAACATGGCTTTTGGTTTAAACCAAATAAACATGGTTTTTTGCCAACCCGGAAAGCATTATGGTGTGGCCTAATCAGAGTCTCAGGCTCGACTGGAAGCTGGTCTAATTATTGTGCTCTCTTCGTTATTCACGGAGAGACTCTGAATATTTACTGCGTCTCTGTCTCTTGCGTTAGAGCAAGACAGGCAGTAACGTTATGATGCGCTAGAAGTTACTCTTTGTTCTCTTTAAAGTTAGCTATATGACACATTGACACACATCAACATAAGACTACGGTAGCTATCTGAAACAAAACTGAAGCTCCACCGATGTGAGAGATCTAACTTTCAATTATTGTTCACTTCTACTTTACGGAGAGAGCTCTTTCTTTTACGGGTAAGGAAATGAAAAGTATTAAGGCTATTGTCAACGAATCAAGCCTGCTTTTGTCTTGCAGACGCAACTTGCTGGAACCTCGCACCGTTGACAACAACGCCAGCGCCGCTGAGGGCGACATACCGGCGGACGAGAGACCTCAGCCTGGAGGCTTTCAATGGGGCGGATTATAATGGCATTATCTCCTCGCAGCGTGTTGCAATCACAGCTCCACGAGGATAATAATGTGTGTTACACTCCATGTCTTCCGCCGCACTAATATCTTATCGCAGACACAACCCTAAAGCGTTGCCGACGATCAATAACCACCCATATCGGCGGCATTTCGGGTTATGGTTTGCGTTCATCAGATTGCGGTAGCCTAGCTGGACTGTGATTGCAATATGCCTCGTCTGTATATTGCTGACCTAGTCGGAGAGTGTGGCTCGCCTGCTGCAGGTCTCAGCGAGTGTTCGACCACTGTTTGCGATGTGGGTGGTCCAACTTGGGAAATATCGCCTTGTTGCTCTGGAGCCTGAGTGCTTGGCCGTCATTCATGACCGAGCAACTTTTGAGCACTGCAGCTTGCGGTTCTTGTTGCTTAGCGTGGGCCAAGTGCTCCATGCTAGTTCCAGGTCACTTTGTGCCTAATGCAATTCAATTCATTTGCAATACCAAATGAGTCCGAATCAAAATCCTCTTTGCCATTATTGAAAAGATGTTTACTTTGTTGCCACTGAAAATTGACTTTTGATCAGGATTAGCTAGTAATTGAAGTTTGTTTCGACCAAATGACCTGGAAATGGCATAGATCTTCATTAACTCCTGGGCATACTCTACGACCTGGTATATTGAATAGCACATCGGTGTGAAAATTTGGACATTATGAATAAGGTGTGTGTTGATCACGTGTATTTTTTTCCTGTAGACAACTCTTTTTCCCGGGCAAGTGACCATCTTTGGTTACTTCCAGTTAGCTGTTCGTACGAGAACGTTTTTCAGGCGCCCTGGAAAGAGTAAAGGCAGTGAACTGATTTCCAGAAACTATTGATGCAGGGCTTCTGAAGCTTTACTTTTTGCTCATGACATAATCTCTAGGAAAGGATCAGTGTTATTGTGTAAAAGTGAACACCAATATTGGCGTATCCTTGACTAGGTGACTGCTGCTGCCAGTCTCATCTCGATGTGCTGAAGTGTTCTTGGAATTGGATAATAGAAGCACTATAGGGTCGCCTATACCCTAAGCTGCACACTAGGAAAAAATGCTGCATATGCCTAATGTTTTACTCTTGTTAATCCCCTCAATATTTGTTTTCTTTGCATCTTGCTGTCGCTGTTCTACTCCTTTTTTTTACGTTTCTGTTATTTTGGTTGGTGGCGGTATCGTACGATACCAATTTCAGAGTACTTTATCTATCGAAAGCAGTTCTTTTTTCTTCTTATTATCTTGAAACTTCTGTGTATTTTTTGAAGTTAGAACATAGATGAGGTATTATGCGAAGGTAAACATAATGCTAGTGCGCATCATCGCATTATTTCATTCAAGTCAGAGTGGAATTACTATCAGTTGTGGCTGAGTGATGGTCACCGAACTGTGGGTGCCACACTTGGAAGTAATGCAAGTAGAGTGCGCCACACCTCTGACGAGTGGGTTCTCTGTCACATTAGGCAGGGAGCTGCGGCACCAGCAGTTGCTCGCTGATCGTTGCCAGAAGAGGCTGTGAAGAGCTCCTTCTCCTTCCCCCCCCCCTTCTCTGATGTACGCACAAACGAACTGTAGATTCATTTTCTGACCCTTTGCATACTTGGCAGAGTACGAGCGCGTCATTCCGTCATCGTTTGCTATCTCAGCACGCACTGCCAGCGCCAGCCATTTTCAGCCAAGTCGAGCCCAGTGACCAGGGTAGCCGAGCTCATTGACTAAGTTTTTTTCTATGCTTTTGATTTAGTAACGCTGCAGTCGATGATCAAGACTGCAAAGCTAGTCAAAGCTAGTTGACGCTTAGTCCAGTCTTAGGGTGCCGGCACTCCAAAAGCAGTTCAATGAGAAGCTGGCAGGCTGACAGTGTTTGAGAAGCACGGGAATGCATTGGAGCACGCACACCATACAGCTGCCGCTGCCTGCTCAACTGCTGCTGTTCGCTGTGTGCGCTCCAATGCATTCCCGTGCTTCTCAAACGCTGCCTGCCTGCCAGCTTCTCGCTGAACTAATTTGGTTTGCCGGCACCCTTAGTACTACCCTGTTGTAACTTACGCGCCAACCGTATAATGAGGAATATGCTTTTAAGTTTGTACACCTGCTTCTGTGCTGGCTGCGTCGGAGCGTGCCGCATGACACACCTCCACGATTGACGGGGGCTCGACTACTGGCCCAAGGAGCTTCTATAGAGGAGGGAGTCCTGTGGTCCATTCAAAGATTCGTCAGCGAGTCAACCAGCTCTGAGACGCGTTCATGAATCTCATTGGTGGAAGTGATGAGGAAGCAGTGAGTTTCACGGTGGAGCAGCAGACAAACCGAGTTCCTGATTTGCGATTGGTGCATAAGCGACTGGCTGCAGCCATAAGAAGCTCTTGAGCTTCAGGGGCGAGGGTCGTGGCTCCCTGCTCTCTACAGAAGCTCCTTGTACAGGCCTCATCTTGTCATAAAAGTTCACTTCAAAACCGTGTTCTCCGGCCTGTTCCAGCCACCGACTAGGGGCAGCGAGGTATGGGGTTATTTGTATCTTTTGCTGACAGTGGCAAACGCAAGCTCCTTGTATTTTACCTCCTAGTTTATTACGTATGCTTTATAAGATCATAAAAGACTCACAAGAGCCATTTTTCAGCAACGAATATGTAATTCCATTAACCTTTCAGCACTTCGCACAGTCTACGTGTTCATCTATTTTTGTTGTGTTGAAGAAGCTTATATACACATGGCATGTAATGTGTTAAATAGCGTGAATGTCTCAGTTGAATCACTTCGGAGACATTCAGCTTTCCTTAATTTATTAGTAATAATAATATGAATGTTGAGGCATTCTTTATATGCTCCATTATTTATCATGATTCTGAATGGATCCGCGTCATCGCCTTGCAGACATACAATATATATATATATATATTCCATTTATTCATTATTACTGAGAAGATCTCGGTTTCATCACTTCTGTACATAGAGTACGGTGTAAATTCCTTTTATTTTACCCGGATAATGTACCGTATGTATGATGATTGGTTAACTAGTGTTGGGAGGGTGACCGAGTGACGGCTTCCAATCTAATTTTCGCATTTTCCGTATTTTATTCCAGTTTTGCGTCTTGTTTGTTTCCTGTAACCCGAGTAATATTTTACTTGAGTTACTTCAGCGTTTGCTGTTTTCCATTTATTTTATATCCATGACCCCTAAATTTGCTGCCCACTAAAGCATAAAATATGAAACGTTCCAGGTTGATAGATTAGAAGTTTCACTTTGCCACTGGCATTTGCTATCGTATACAAGCGAGGGTGGCGGAGTCGGATGTGTCAAGTCAGACTTCGACTCCTTGTTCTCCAGTCTTTCTGAGTCCGACTCCTCGTTACAATTATCATTTAATGCGACCATTAATTTTGCCCAACTTTTTTTTCTTTACCAATATGAAGTTTATATTCTATACACACATATTAAGCTAGAGAGAGTTTTTCTTACGTTTTTAACAACATTTGGCATCAGTAGCACCATTCGGAACATTAAATTATCATATATTTATACCTCATAAATAGCTATCATCCTATTGCTTTCGTACGTGAAGAAAGCCCTTATAGCGAGGTTGCAGAGCCTTCTACACAGGGTAGGGTTGACTCTGAAGCGTTGACACTGAATACCACTTTTCTTTCGGGTAGCAGTATTACTATATAATGAATATTGCCCCTTCACTAGGTACCTTACAGCGCCCATTGTCCTTTACGCTGCACCTTTCCATCAATGGTAATCTTGCACGGAAGTTATATTTGCCCTGGTGCTCTATATATAATCCCACACAGACAAAGAAAATTTCGAATTGTGGTACAAATTGCTTGATTACAAACTTCCGGGCCCTATCCCTGTCATAATATATATGGGCCCTACGACCCCAGGGGCAAACCCGAGTACCTTTACCTTTTCCGCAGGAGATGTTGCATCTGGCCACAGTTCCTGCTGATGTTAGTTTTGTAAAGTTAGGTAGGTTCTCTATTTCCTTTTCTGTTCCGCGAGGTGGGCTGTCGATCGAGATAGCGCACCTAGTCCGCGGGATTTCTCTCATCTCTCTCGTGTGGAAGGCCGTGATAGAGGCCGACCACTCGAGTGTCTCCTACTATCCTTTGCGCCTTGTTTCCTGCCCGTAGTAGCGCACGTAGGCCACGCAACAAATTTTGTGGTATTTGAATACCACACACTCATCTGTGTTGGAACGCCTGAGTTGCGGCTACGGAGGTTAAACAAAGTTTAATAATAATAATTACAAACGTCCGCCATGAGAAACGGAATATGCTTTAGAGTAAAGCGTGGTGCAACTCTATAAACTTTTTATCTTTGCTTTTCCGGAACCGGCTTTCTCCAAAATCCCTGTTTCGAACACTGAGATTCCTACGGAGTGATTAGTTTTACTACAAGAGCTATTTGGACGAAGATATAACAATATTATGACAGTGCAATATATCGTTGATCATCATTGTGCTTGAATTAGTAGCTCGGTTTCATCATACTAACAATGTATTATACGCTTCTCCTTAGTGTTGTTAATATCGTTATGGTGGTGCAATGCATAGTTAGTAATCATCCGTGTGTCTGAAACAGTGGAGTCATCTTTTCATATTTACTATGCATATTTGTTCATATTTTTGCGTTTAACTATTACATATACGTCTATGAAGGCTATCGTACTTCATAAGCGACGTGTCAAGCTATATGCTATTCCTTCGAGACCTCAAAGTTTAACTTAACCTTATTAGGTTATTGTTCTGAAATGTTCCGTTGCCTATAGCCAGGACTTGGAGCACTGCCTGGTAGAGGTGGTCGTCGTGTATCCAAAGAATGCAGTGACAGCGTATGAAGTGGAGGCTTTAGATTTACAAACTATGTGTATTTTGAAATTGATTTCATCGTGATGTTATACGTGTCATCTGTTTCACGTAACTCTGTTGTTTATAGGGCAGAAATCCTATTGGACTACTGAAATTATTTGCAAGTGCAATTTGAATTCTTCATGGACTAGTTTCTGTAATATTCATTGTCTAATCACGTTTCAAGCTTGGGTGCATAGCCTATACAAATACTAGTGTAAATTGTGGCTCTGTTCAGCCGCATTAGCAAGGCAGCATTACCCGGAAGTAGCTCACTTTGACTGTCATTGTGTTGTCTAAATTTTGGAATTGGTTCGGTAGTCCACTAAGGCTCTCTGCCCGTCATCTTCTCTGTGTGTGTTAACCGGGATTTAAACCACTTTTTTTTTATTTGCACTTTGTATTATTTAGCAGAGGTGGGCATATGCGGCCCGTTGCGGCCCAGCCTCTTTGTATATTTAGAAGAGTGATCAAATGTTGCCCGTTGCGGCCGAGCCTCTACTGTAAACAAAAGGCCGGGGCTCCAAGCCTTTGTTTGTTATTTCCGTGGCCCAGCTGCTGAAAGTCCTCCTCTGATATTTCGTCATATGCAGTTATTTTTATACTAGCTAAAGAGTATGTTTGAACTGTACATTTTCTTCAACGGTACAAAGTTTTCTACACGTCTATTTTGTAGGTATGGTATTACGAGAGGGTTACCTGCGTTAGTTTATAAAATTCTCTTCTCGAAACGAAGGTTCAGAAGTTTTTTTTTTTACAATAAACACCTAATTTTGGCTCTACATTGTTTATATTAATCACAGGTGGTTAAAATTACCAGTCAATCCACAAAATCGTATGTCCAAATATTTTTGACTGTATGGAAAGTATTAGATGCGGTAAACGGTAGTTACTTTGTCTCAAGGGGGTAATTTTCCCAGCACATTTTCTATAAGTGTAGAACACAAACTGTATCTGGGAGTTATTAGTCTACTAATATATGCAGTCTATTATTTCTGTGCTCGCCCATTGATCTGTTCCTTTTATGCAATTTGAGAAAATCGTTCGGGCAGAGTTACTCCGGAAGACGAAGTAACCCTGTACAGCTTACTGTGTTCTGCAGCCCCCCAGCGACTCTGATCGGACCGTAGGCTTAGATTTTTGACACAAGGTTTCATCGATTCGCCAACTTTAGGCGACATAGATCTAATACGATTAGCTTAAAAGTTGTCCGGAACTTCTCAATCTACCATTGTGTGTCGAGTTCTGCTCGCTGAACGGTGACTTCAAGTCACGGAAAAGCTAAAGCTCATTGGATTAGATTGTTGTCGAAGAAAGCTAACCGAACGCACCAGTAAAATACCGTAAGGGGGCGAGATAGGTTAACTGGCGTACCATCTAATATCAATGTAGCCTAAATGAGAACATACTATGTACTATACATCATCATTGTCTGTTTATCCGAACTTTCGAGCGAGTAATCACTGTCTTTATTACTGCATCCTGTTTGTGCTACTGGGAATGAATTATTTTGTTACGATGTGTTTCAATTCATCCTTGCTAAGAGCTACCTGCCATGTTCCGACTTTAGATTGCTGAAAGTAAAAGGAATGCTGCGTTCGAAACGAGCTCTTTATCCAAAGCGTTTTAAAAAGTCACCCCGCTTTGTCTTTATGGGGAGAAGGCAATGGGAAATGAGTCTTGGAAAGGGCCCTAACGTATCCATGATACGGGGGGGGGGGGGTGCAGCACTCTGGCAAACCAGGGGACGGAATACCAATTTCTATGCAGCTGAGCGGACACGCATGAACCTATGAAGCTGACGACCTGTGCACAGAATCGGGCGAAGCAAGATGGGGTCAACAGCGAAAAAACGGGGTTTTTCTATGAAATATTTTTTATAAGTACTGTACTCGTATTGTGTTGGCATTCATAACGTTCCATCACGGTAATGTGTAGGTCTTTATTTGAATGGTGTTAAAGTAATTAAGTTTATTAGATAAATCAATTTGTTCAATTAAAGAACTGATAAAATAATAATTAAGTAGGTTGGCCATTTAGTGTACTCCTGAAAGAGAAATATGAAACTAAATCAAAGTCGAAGATTCGTTAAACCCAGTTTGCTAGAGCAGGCCTTCGGAGGTGGATATTTCGAAGCCGCAGTGAGACTAAAATAATAATTGAAAGTTGCTGGGGCTACGCACTACCGCTGGGCATATGACGCTGGCCCGAGGCAAATGTGAAAGTACAACGAAAGGTCAGCTTAAGTATACTGACATCCACTCTGTATTTTTTGCAATGCAGGGAAATAAACACCGAGAGTTTCATATCAGTTTACTGAGTTGACGTCACGGTTACGGTGCTTACACGAATCTGAACACTTTGTTAAATACAATCGCTGTTGCATGATCCTGCATTTCCTCTGTACCGACTCATCAAGGTAGGTTTTAAAGTACGAAAGCTGGTTCATCGTCTGGCATTTGTGCAAACAAACTATGATGAAACTGCTCTCCCTATATACATAATGGGAACCGCAGCAAAAGTTTTTTGACGGTTATCCTATAGCTTAGAAATGACTGATCCTCTCTACAGCGTCGGCAAAAAAATCTTTACACTTCAATGGCAAGAAAGAATTTTACACGAGAAATGTGAGTTAGTATTTCGTTTGTCCTACCCGACATAATAAAGCGAGAAGATGTTAGTGATGATGCATTCCCTCCGCCCACTCATAGCAAACGTCCATCACCCAGCCAACCCTCAGCGAGGGTTGCGTGCTGCTGCAGTGAGGTTGAAAGTGGGTCGCTCTTGCTGCCGTGTTATTTTTTCTTTCTTATAAGTTTGAAGTCATATAACTTTACACCTACTGCACACAATGGGTCAAAAAATGTTTCAAATGAAGGAGTAAACCCTTGCGTTAACTATGCTAGAAAAAAAGAGACTCTGTGATTGCCTTAACCAAAGATCTGGGGATATCATGAGAGACGATCTATCAGCTGAAGCGGTCGGGGACAAAATTACCAAGAGGGACGGCACCACAAAAGAAGTCAGGCTCTGGCACACCTAAGAGAACTACACTGAGAACAAATAAGCTTCTGAAGCGCGAGGTTATCCAAGACCATGCTTTAACTGTCAATGAACTCAAAAACAAACACCCTGAGCTCCTCCAGAACGTCGCAACAAGGACAATTCACAAGGACCTGGGTCTTCAAAGTCGCCGTGCCGGACAGAGACCCATGCTCTCCACTTTTCCCTTTTCAGTTTCTCTTTTCTAGCACAGTTAACGCAAGGGTTTACTCCTTCATTTGAAGCATTGTTTGACCCATTGTGTGCAGTAGGTGTAGAGTTATATGACTTAAAACGTATGAGAAAGAAAAAATAACACGTCGGCAAGAGCGACCCACTAGCAACCTCACTGCAGCAGCACGCAACCCTCGCTGGGGGTTGGCTGGGTGATGAACGGTTACTATGACTGGGCGGAGGGAATGCATCATCACTAACATCTTCTCGCTTTATTATGTCGGGTAGGACAAACGAAATTCTTACTAACATCTTTCTCGTGTCTTGCCATTGAAGTGTAAAGATTTTTCTGCCGGCACTGTATAGGTAGTTAGAGAGCAGTCCGTCCGTCTGGAGCCTTCCAAAATTGTTCAGTTATGAGCCCATGATACAGGGTAGCAGTCGGGCAAACCCGGAGACAGCTTACTATTTTATATCTATGAACCTGAGCTCCTCTGCATGACCGTGTTCGTAATGTCAATACCGGAAATACTAATTTACTTATATGCATCAACGCTTACTTGCGGAATGTCGAATTTTTTTAGAAGTTGTTTGAAATGCAGAAAAAAAGGGAGTTTCGACTAAGTATTAATTTTCTACCGTTGTTCCTAGTAATGATAATAACAACAATAACAGTTTTAATAGCATTCCCGAGCAGAAACAATAGGCGGTAACTGTATATCCTTTTTTTTTTATCTTTAGGGGGTTGAAGTTATCTACAGAAATACAGGAAGTCCTCGTTTTAGGTCGGACTTGTTTTATACCGGTTTCGATTTAGGCCCAAAATTTTTAGTTCCAGGTCCATGATTTAGCTTCTTTGCCACCTTGGTTTTGAATTGTCTCGTATTTCCTGCAGCACTAGTGCCAACTTCCAAGAGGCATACTACGTCCACGCGTTCCCTTTATCTGACTTAGTTTATTAAGTTTATTTAAATTAAACACTGTGATGATACGTAAATTTTATTTATCACTTAAAGATTTTTTTCGATCTAATAACTTGCGTATCAATAGAAGTATTGTGGTTTTACATCAAAACTGCTCGTTTTCTTTCATTCTCTAGGTTATCAGAGAGCACGGATCGAGGAGTGTTGTAGTGAGAGTCTAGACCGTGTTGTTACGAGTTCCGAAGTAACGCCGTTCGACTCAACCATCTATATTATATTTCTACTTGTCATTTTGTTAGTTAGTTACTTAGTATGACCTTGACGCTTTCATCAGCATTAGATAGGAAATATTAGAGCTGAGGTGTGACTCAAGAACATTTTTTGTCCTGTGGAATTTTCACAGCTTCCAGCTAGTATGGGATAAATAACACACAATCTCAGCGGAATAAGCAGAAACCTCACTCTTTAACATTACTAGCGGAGCTTCAATTCGGCAGTTTCTTCTGGATAAAGTGTGGAAAACCTGCAAGAGGGCACATATACATTAACAATGGGATATACTCTTCGTTTTCGAATATCAATTGATCCCAATGCTTGCAAGCAGAGGCAATATTTGTAAACAAAAGTGGTTTTACCCAGCTCATAGCTCTATAAATGTTGAGGTTGTCGTCGGTGTTACATAACCTGAGTCGCATTCCATGTGGGGTAACACACGTTGACACCGGCAGTCTGATTGCAACACGCATCAGAGGTTTCGTTGAGTCCCAGTTCCTTGATCAGTCCCTCTTGATTCCCGCATGGATCTCTTGCCTAGAACGAGGACTTCATGTATTTCATTTATGACCATCATCTGTGGCAGCAGTATCTCTGCATTAATGATGTCGATTCTACGATGCAGGTCTGCTGAAATTTCCGGACGTTGAAAGTGCTTTCTGCCTAATTTTCAGCCCGTTTTATTGCTTTGAAATTCAAGGCGAACATCCTGCTAATGATAAGCCAAGAGATAACACACGGCGTAAATGGCTAATGACTGTTGCAGCCCGTTGTTGCGATACGAAAGCGTGGTTGGATAGAGAACAGTGTGTCGGTCGACACGTGTGTCAGCCCCAGCACGCAGTATCTGTTCAAGGCTCAGTGCCTCTTGGACTCTTCTCATAAAGTTTTTGCTCTGCAGCGGGCTGTGTAATTCTGCAATGACTATAGTATCTTTTGCTCTCCCTTTGCTTTATCCTTTTTCTATGCTTGATGATAAAGCTGCACGATTTTCTTCTTTTGCACTTCCCTGTTCTTATTCTCAGTTTTTTTTAAGACTTCAGTCGCTGCTGATCGCACTGTGGCTATAGAAATGTTGATTAATTTTGTGCCTTTCGAAATGTATGCGACAGGAGATAAAATTTTTCATTTCTATACCTACTATAGTAGTTTGGGTATTATTATACAAAGGCCTTGCGTCTAGTTTCTGAATGGGGACGAACTTCCCACCGTGTTGGAAAATACAGCCATTTCCCCAAGGTTTTTATTTAACTACTACTGTAATTCTCCTAAGATTTTTTTTAGCATGAACAAAGATCTTCCTATATTTCTTATAGAATAACGTTTTCACTATATTTTTGTGCTACAACAATGATCTCGTATAACGTTTTATCGAGCACAGCTGATCCGTATCTATATAATCATATATGTTTGTCAAAATGACAACAATTAATGTTTCTTAATTATTCTCATAACACAACAATGAACCACGTGTTTTTTTTTAATTGTAGGAAAGCACAGACTAAGGAAGACGCGGATGTACAACTTCTATGCGCTCCTCAAATTATCCTCGAGACAGCTGTGACGTCAGCGTTGTTGCAGTTTTCGCCTAAAATTGTGAAGAATTGTTCGCCTGTGTTTATTGCTCTGCGGTGGAAAACACAGCGGTTGCTCCTGAAGTTTTTATAGAAGAGTACCGTACCTAATTTTTCTGATGTCTGTAAGTGAACGTCACTCCATTCTTGGGTGTTCAACAATCAGTGACAATCTCCACTAATACTTACCTACGCATTTTTTTTTATAGAACCACCTCCTCCCACTCGGGTCTTCAACGAAAAACGACCACATCTTTCAATACTTTTATAGAGCAACGAGCTCTCGTAAGTAATACGGCACAATCTTGGCCATAGTATCCTACTATACTTGCCATATCTTACAAGACTAGAGAGCGACTATGGCTAAGATAGCAGTGTCTACAATACATAATTGAGGACACATCGCACAAACACACTACAGCACTTCTAACAACATGAATTTCGGAAGACTTGGTTTCTGTCGGCTTACAGTTTACATATTTGTTACATAATGACTATTATAAACTATTATACAATCATTGCCACCCACAAGAAAAAATGAACTACCATTCGAATGGATGTCACCTTCTAAGTAGTTGAGGGAAAATCATAAATTCAGTAGTCCTCCTTAAAATCACAACAACGTTTTCGGTGAACTTGTTGGTGAAACTGGGATTTTTAGGATTGTCTTGTTCGGAACACTTCGAATAGGTGCGTCGCCCTTACCACTACGGCTGGTTTTGCAAGTATTACAAGCAACCTGCTTACGTTGAGCCGGCTAAAACACTTTTTTACGGGATAAGATTGAGTTTTTGGAAGTTTCAAGATTAACCGATCAAGGATCAGCACCTGAAACTCGATTTAACGGGTCGAATCCAGCGCACAAATCTGAAGTTTAGGACATGTCAAGCCTCGCAGGCCATTCGACTGCTCTCAATATTTCATAAAATAAAATCATTATTTCGGCATGTTACCATATGGCCCCGAATGACCCCAGACGCCAGTTCAAGTCACTATATAGTTACCTTGTCTGACAAGTACCTAAGAGTGTTATTTCTAAGAGTCAGCCAAAAACAAAATCATGTTCTGATGTACTAAGAACTAACGAATTTGGTCAATAGCAAGTGAGGTGCATTCTTTGCTGACGGCCATAGAGGTCGGTCACATAGTCACGTCACGTCATGAAATTCCTCGAATAAAACACAGTCTTATATTGTGTATCATGGGTCATATTACCACGGTATCGTACACGCTACGCTGCGTGTCTTATGGGACAAATGCTCCAGCCATGGCAACGTGAATCCGTCTAATAGAAAACCCTTCAGTACTCATTTTGGATGGTAGTCCCCAAGAGAAATATGTTCAATTTTCCCGCGTTTGATGATGTCCCGTGATTGCATCTTATTCTCGGAACCTGAACGATATCTTTCTCTCTGAAAATTTCGACAACGTCTTCAAGAGTCAGTCCAAAATCTATTCATAGAGTCTTGGTTTACCTTTGAAAATTACAGCGTTAATGAGTCGTTATAACCGAGTAAGAAGTATTTTAATGCGAATGTAAACCAAACTCTAGATATTTTATAGCGGTGGGTCTAGCGAACCATAATTTCTCTTCGTACTGCGAAGAAAATAGAAGCTGAAGCTCGACTTGGCGCGATGTTCTTGTTTTTTGCCAGAGGGGGGGGGGTATCTCATTCCGTAATAAAGTAACGCGTGTTTAGTTCGCTGGTAACGATGTGAACAGTGGAGGTTCGTTGCTGCTAAAGTGGGGACAGTCCAGTTCCTTATCAGGGTATTTGTATGTCGGCCATGAACTCGAGAATGCATTCCTTCTGACCTTACAGAATAGCACTGCAGGGCTGCTGAATACAGTATATAGTCATACAGCACTGCCTGGATGCTGATCTTATTGTACAGCAATGCATGGATACTGATTTTACACTATCGTAATGCATGACTGGTGAATTTACAGTATAGTAACGCATAGCTTTTGACACTATCAGTTAGTAGTAGCCATCTTCTAGTTCATAGAAGTATAACAATCATCCTGGTATGACTTTTTTATGCAAGAGCACCCTCACTTTAGTGGTCACGAGTCGCCACCGGTGGTGAATTTAAGTGGACTAAGAAAATTACAGGACTATTTTGACTAATGTAGCAGCCCCTTGAGTTTCATGTAAGAAATTTACGATAGTCCTTCGATTCTGAACTGAATGGCATCCGCGAGACCACACACTGGGAAAATCTAAGTACACTAAAGACACTTTCGATACTCTCTACTTTGAAGCGACATGTTCTAATGCAGTGCCATCAGATATAACTTGTCTCAAAGTTCAGTCTGCAGTACTTGCCGTCTCAAGTGCAATCGGTCTGAGATGAACGCCTGACATTCGACACAAATTGGATAATTCAACGTCGAGGATAGAAGTTCTGGATCAGTCAATACTAATGGGACTAGATTTCTTGATTTAAGAGAGCGATCGAATCGGCCTAAAATTTCACAGTACGTGGTTCAACATACAGGGCAATGTGGCAATTTGTTAGGGACTAGGGAAATTGCGGTGAAAATTAAGGAACTTTCTACTATTTAAAATTCTCTAAATTACAGAACATTATATTCTACGAGCAAAAATCTTTTCGTAAAATATCTTTCGTTTGAAAATTTCGACGTAAAAAATGAACATATTTTTAAACTTACTTAAGGATTACTTACGCAAAAAATCATTTGTCATCTATACTTCTCCACTCTCAAATTAAAATGATCATGAATAATTTAAAAAAATTGAAGTTTGTGACTTTTACAGCTGAATTTACAATACGTGATGATTGAAAATTAACCTCAGTTAGCTTAAATTGAACGTCAGTTTAATTTAATTACAGTTCCGTTTTTTAAGGTTAAATTAAACTACTTTTTCAGCTACTGTAGCCTATGCCTCAGTTCAGCAAACACAATTTTTGTTGTTCTATGGTTAATTTAAGTGCTTTTATGTAAGATTAATAATCAATTCATCAACATTAAATTTCCAATCTGTTAACTTCATTACTTTTAAAGTAATGCTAAGTTGTTTTCTATTAAAACTCAGTTTATGTAAGTTAAACTGCTATCAATTTAAAGTTCATCGAAATTATTTGAAATTTAAGTATAAATCTTCTAGGTTGCAGATCAGTTATTTGAATGTATCAGTCATGTTTCCATTAGGTGCTTTTTTAATTGAACATAACTCGCTTTTCCTTAAACATAAGTTGTCTAGTTACAAACTTCATTTATCATAATGTAAGTAATTCTTCAATTATTTTAATTTGACAGTGATTGGGTATAGTGTCAGTTTTAAATGGCAGGGGGGAGGGGTTCAAAGCTCATTACTTCACCAAATAACACCTAAATTTACAAATCTTTCAAACAGCAACACTCATTTTAATCATGCGAACGACCATAGGAGTCATTGAATTAATCTATAGAACTATTGGAAATCATCACATCAACTGGAAGACATGTTCATAAACTTTGTTCATTACGATGTAAACACGAGCTATAGTTGTACTGCACAATTTTTTCCTTCCTCGTTTTAACTCATTTGAGACAATATATGTATATATATATATATATATATATGTATTTTGCCTGAGTGTCGTTTCTTTGCTAAACAAGGGAGATGCCAACTACCAATCGCAGCGCTTCTGGAATTAGGCACGTGACTTAACCCTTTACGATCCAAATTAAGCATCAAATATCTTAGGAGTGGCTTTAGCTTTATCGAAAATGTGATCAAACGTTCTCATGGGTGGCATCTTACAAACATTAATTTCCTTTGCACTTCCCCTATCTTGTCAGGGAGGCAAGTGTGTGGAAGAGCTAATAATTTAAGTTTATTGCTTCCCAAGTGTATTTTGTATGTACTGAATACTAGGTTTTTAGCCACGCATCTGATCTCTAGAGTCGGTGGTAAATTTTATTATTCGAGCTAGCCCCATGAAAGTCCATGGATATCTGAAGCAGGATTTAAGTATTGTCATCATCTTTATTTTGATACTGTGTTTGTAGACTCCATTGTGAGTTACATATATGCATTCAAGAGTTCTGTAAGTGCACTTAGCTCCATGAACATTTGGCTTTGGAATTATGTTAATTAGTGCATTGGAATTTGAACACCAGCGTTTTGCAGACCAAAAACATTTGGCTGAAATAGCGGCTGAAATAGTGATGAATTGGTTTTAAAAGGCTTTCATGTATTATATATCAATGCCGATTAAAGTGCTGAATCCACTCACATCACTGGTTATTTACGTTCAGTTAGCTGGAAATTGATCATGTAATCGAAGGACTAGAGGAAAAATCGTGCAGTCAACAAGCCCGGATGCTAATTTCTTAAGTCCTTACTACTAAAATGGAAGACTTGGTTACACAGACGCCAGTTTGAAGTTCCATTGCATCACACAGTTCGCATTTTCTTCACACTCAGGCACAGTAATTTTAGCGCCATAACTAGACGTAATCCATATACACGATATATTTTATTATTTCAGTTCTGTCTGTCTTTGAATATCACTCTTATTTATGAGATATATAACACTCATTAAAATTAGCTTGTTCATGCCGATATTATGTCATTGTTACATGCTCATAAATTAATGAATTTTATGTAAGATGAAAAGTATACGCGTAGCATACATGCATTTTTTAACAGTTTAAATTATTATTTCAGTTCAGTCTGTAGAAACTCCAATTGTTTATAGTAGTATTCACCACCCACACATACATACACATTCATATGCACACGCAAAGCTTCACTGGCGACAAAGGAACTTCATCAGTGGCGTCATTTCCTTAAGATTAAACTCTACCGTAATTGGAAGACTTGGTTTCGTAAAATCACTCGTGAGTGCACACCAACAGCTTCACATCTTCAAGCGAACATAACACGTCTAAGTATCGGAAACATAGGCAAAACATTCAACATGAATAATATTCAACAAATAGCGCAAGTTTTTACAGCGCATGTACAGGTTTTCCTTAGAAAGGCAGACCGACCTGGAAGGCTTCTACTAAAGCGTAGAAGGACGTCGATATGCCTATGATTCCAAAGAGGAATCCCAGGCCTATAACAAACCAGTCGTAAGCTATGTCGTGCCATTCAAGGGAACCCGCTTTTAGTTTCAGGTGGAAATAACAGGGCCAAATGAATGACAGCATAGTGCCAGTAAAGGAACCAATGAGGCCCATCAATATGGCGAAATGGGGGATGAAGATAGCCATTAGAATTGTACCGACCACGATGAAGGTCCGTAGCGCCAAGGCCCACACCTTCAGCTCGCCATCCAGAGCCCAGACGCTGGGTCCAACCGTTTCTGGCTTTCCACGGAAAAAGCTCCTTTCTATAATCTCTACCGCAGCATAGTAAGGCAGAGGGTACGACAGCAATGCCTTGATTACCAGAATCAGGTTGACGAAGCCCTTGAAGCTCGGGTTAGGCAAGTTGTTGGTGATGACCTCTTCAGTGTCGTCGGCCCAAGTGAGATAGCCGATGTAGCCAAACAGAGACTTGAAGGCAGCTGCGGCGATGTGGCTCCAGTTGAGCATGTTGGTAAACTGGGACCGGTCGATCATGTTACGTTCCAATGTGGGCAGGAAAATGTGCGATGTGTAACTGAACACAATGACACCAAGGGCTATGGGAAACTGGACGAAATCCATTCGGAAACGAACTTTGGACCAAGCCCAGGTAGGGGCGCTAGCGAGACAGTAGCCCAAGATGATAACATTGATTATGATATGAGTCACCATGCACCAAAAGGAGAGAGTGGAGACGTGGTGGAGGTTTCTGAGGTAGCCACACGGCAGGAGGAACATGCCGCAGATGACCATCCAGCTGCGAGCGTCGATGGGGCCGTTGGGGAAGGAGCCAATCATCAGATCCCCACACAGTACCACGTACAGGATGCAAGTCATGAGCAGCTCAATCAGCTGCAACAGGAAAATGTACACAATGAGCTTGATTTAATAAGTTTTAAGTAATACAGTTAAATAGATATATTTACTAGCTTTTATCTGTCGTAACAGGCATTTTTGGTCACTAACACAGCAGTCTTCGGTAACCTGGCTAGATTACTCCGTAAATTATTACCTCTGCCAAGGAGGTTATGTTTTTGTCGTGTGTCTGTCTCTTTGTCTGTCATCAAGACAACTCAAAAAGATAAGAACAAATCTTTTCGAAATTTACAAGAATTGTTAGGCATGTTAACAGTAACAGATGATTAACGTTTGGTGAAAATTCGTGCATCTGTTTGTTCGTCAGCCATTTTTTCTCAGTACCATAACAGTACCAAAGTACCATAACTCAAAAAGTTATTGACGGATTGTCATGAAATTTACATGAGTTATTAGATTATATTGCGAAGAGTAAATGACCAAATGTTTGTGATGACCTGTCGGACCATTCGCTTGTTTGTCGCTGTGTTTAATTTTATGCTT
Source organism: Parhyale hawaiensis (assembly GCA_001587735.2). Taxonomy (NCBI): domain Eukaryota; kingdom Metazoa; phylum Arthropoda; class Malacostraca; order Amphipoda; family Hyalidae; genus Parhyale; species Parhyale hawaiensis. The sequence continues at coordinate 16,880,765 of LQNS02278187.1, forward strand.
GTTAGCACAGTAACTCAAAAAGTTATGGATGGATCTTAATGAATTTTACAGGAATTGTTTGTAATGTTAAAATACATAAATAACTAGATCACTCTGAGAGCGCATTCTTCCGCTAAGCAAGGCAGCTGTAACAAAAAATTCAAATTGACTCTGAAACCATTGTTTTCGTTGTACCAACACTGAAATCTAATCATTTGTGCCCTTTTACAGTATTAAGAACTTCTGCAATTTTCTTGGAGATCCGTTCATGACTTTTTAAGTTATGCTGCTAACACACATCCTGACAAGCATAAGTCAAACTCACAAACGGCACAAAATATGTGGCACTATAAGTCTAACTAATTTCGAAAACAGATCCTCAGATGAAGATGTCAACATGTAACAGTCAGTGGAAACCCAGAATTCGATTTGAAACGTCGGACGAAGTTAGATTTCGTATAAAATAAAAATCATTTACTTTTTTGGAAAGAATAACAATAACTATGCTCATGCAGCAAGCAGTGCTTGTTTTTAAACATACAAAGTTTAAGTTCGTTTCCAAAGCCATCGCCAAATTCCCTCAGAACAAATACCAACTTACCAGAAGTCTGGAGCACATTTCCTAGAAATTCCTGCGCGTAAACATATGCTCGAAATCAGAGTCATACAAAATCTTGGATTTCGCTACAGTTGCCAACACTAACCTGGGCGGTCTGCAGATACAAAGTCTTGGATTTCGCTACAGTTGGCAGCACTAACCTGGGCGGTCTGCACATACAAAGTCTTGGATTTCGCTACAGTTGGCAGCACTAACCTGGGCGGTCTGCACATACAAAGTCTTGGA
>LQNS02278187.1:16884068-16896493 GCA_001587735.2 Parhyale hawaiensis
CAGATCCATATCATACCTGGATGGCGCCGGTGATGTACCATCCTACCATTACAGATCCATATCATACCTGGATGGCGTTGGTGATGTACCATCCTGCCTACAACAGATCCATATCATACCTGGATGGCGCCGGTGATGCACCATCCTGCCATTACAGATCCATATCATACCTGGATGGCGTTGGTGACGTTCCAGCCTGCCTGCCATTCGGTGATCATGTCGTGACCACCTCCCTCCACCCCGGCCGTCGACTGGCTCCACGTGCTCTCACCCCTCTTTAGAGGCACCGGAGGTGCTCCTCCTTCTCCACCTGGGGCTTGCATCATCCCCGATCCGTCAACCATCTGACCTTGCATGCCCGTGTCAGTGCCCACGTACCCCCCGGTGGGGTCCTGAGCGTAGCCGTCACCCATGCTCACCGCCTGCATCTCCATATCCCCGGGTGCACCTATGGGTGGGGCACCGTCTTGAATTGGTCCTCCCATCGGCGGAGCCCCGTCTCCAATGGGCCCGCCGGTGGACAGGGCCCCACCATCCCTCCCACGCGCGTGCTTAGCGAACTGGAACTTTTCGCTAGGACCACTGGGCAAATTTTTGGGAATCTTTGACTTAATTCCAGTCAATATTCCCTTGGCCGCCCCCATCGCTGTTATGGGGGGTGTCCGGATGTCCGCCATTTTGGCTCACGCTGATAATTTTTACAAATATTTAGTTGAAAATTACTGGTACGTTTTGGACAGCCTGCATGTGACTCGAGAGGTATTTTCGATTTAGCAACGCTGGTTCTATTTAAATATGAAAACAGACAGTTCAGATGCTTTGTATCACAAGTTATAACACCAATTTTAATATTTCATGTATAAGACGACTCAGATCACCCATGAGAATTGGTTTTTATTAATGCAGATCTTAGACTTTTCGATCGTTCTCTTCACTTCTTCCAAAAGTCTCATTTTCGTTATTGAATAACGTGATTAACTATCAAACACTGCCTATAGTTAACGATACTGCAGAGCTATATTTTTGGGTCCCTTCCTCTGGTTTTAAAACTAACTTATAAAAAATTGCGTTATAGTGATGGGGACTTCCATCTAAAAGATGGTAAATCTAAAATATGATCTTCGAAAATGGGACAGTATGAGCAGTATAGGATACGGCTACTGGTCCCCGTAGAATTTTACTACCCTGACGAACCCCCTAGAGAGCAGTGGGCTCTAGACACAGGGCATGCGGTCAACAGAGAGTGTGTTGGTGGTGTTCAAATGTTGATTTTTTACTATATTTGATGCAGTAGAGGAGCTGGGGTGGAGGTGGCTGGCAAGCAGTGTGTGCGACACCTCCTCACCACTGAGTCCAAAGCAGCACTGAGGGCTCCGCTCGTCAATACTAAGCACATCTGCTCATGCGCTCGGTTACCCTCACCACTCCTCTCCAGTTTGCTCTCTTTTCTCTCTCTTCTACTCTTTAATGGCCCTCGTGATCACGTACATTACTTTCCAGCATTTATGGCATTCTGTGGGGGTATTTATGGCATGGTTAAAATAATGTTGTACGCTTTCCTGGTTCTTCATTACTGTTCTGTAATACAAAATCATTTGGGAGCTCTTAGGTAACGTTAGTGATTATTTTGGGCTAGCAAACATTGATTCAATTTTTAAGGTGTCTGGAGAGTGTAGATTTTTCATTTTTTATTCAATGGTCGTTGAAAACGCAACACACTAAGAATGAATCTGCTGTGATACCAATATCGGATTTCATGGACGAAGTGAAGGCGGAAAAAATATAGAACCTTTTATGTTTTAAAACATTTGTTTTTACAGAATCCGATCGCTTTATAAAGAACTTGTTGAAAATAGCTGCAAAGTAAAGTAATTGTTCTTTGCTTTCCAATAATATGTTGCATTTTAATAAGAGGGGAAAATATGTATTTTACTTTGAAAAATACCTTTCTAGTTCAACAATTTCCAAAACTTTGAATTACTACGAACAAATTTTCTCGGTGCGCACCAAAGTATCTGCTCGTTAAGGTAAAAAGGATTCATTGCCTGACTTGGTATAATTTTTTACCCTTCATGTACTATACATGGTACGGGTCCGAGGGCAGCATAAGTGAGGAGCAATGCTTTTGTTCTGTAGCATTTCCACAGGTTCCTTCAGTATTAGATAGGGGAAAATTAGGATGATACGGGCCTGAGATATCACTGAAGAACAATGCTTTTGTTCTGTAGAATTTCCACAGGTTTCTTCAGTATTAGATAGGCGAAAATTAGGATGACACGGGTCTGAGTTATCACAGAAGAACATTGCTTTTGCATTCTGGAATATTTATCCACAGGGTCCAGTTAGTTATTACTAGTGGACCCGTGCGTGAAAAAATTCACGCAATAATCGATATGTTTGCCTCTTTTTTGACTTGCCGCTTTCACATTTTCCCCCTCATGCTTATTAGCAACTCTTATTTCCTTCTGTAACCTTTCTACTTCAAGTCTTTCTTGTCACTGTGCCCCATAGGCGCTTCATCTCTCCAGTTATAGCACGTCTTCGTTCTTGAGACTGTAGTAGTCTCGTTTTTCGTTTACGTTCCCCATTCACTTTCTTAATTAAACGTGCGTCTTCCAAAGTAAAATCCTTTATAAATAAAACACTGCAATAAACTTCAATGTCCCTCCAGTTATCTTCTATGCAATGTTAGTGGGCCGTATTCATCCATAATACCGCCTTCCATACTTAACTCTCTGCTTCCCTGAAGTGCTCAAAATTATGCCTCTGAAGCGAAATATTCCCTCTCAGAGAAAGACAGTAAGCTAGAAGATTTTGTTGTCTACTGCCCAGTGCCCGTGAGAAACTTGAAGAGAAAGCTACATCGTCAAATTTAATATGAAAGACAGTAAGCTAGAAGAATTAATTGTCTACTGCCCGTAAAAATCAATGCCTCTTGAGTACCCCGTTGATTATTTGCCGAATTTATACGTCGTGACCTGAGAAAAAAAGTTATAAAATCGGACTCCAGAAGCTGCATACGTACTGTCCCGATATCAAGAAGTGTTTCAAGCAAAAAGTGCATCCAGATGAAGAGATAAGGATCCAATTTTCACCATCTTTTGCAAGCGGATCATCGATCTCTACGAAAACGTAAATGGAGTACAAAATCTGTAACCTGGCTTATTTTTCGCCTATTTCCTTCAAAGCAGACACGAAATAAATAAATAAATACACCAAGCGTTTCATTAAATAAGGATTATGAGCGTTGCAGCTATTAGTGATTAATACTGAAAATTCCCAAATTTTTCCTGTAACCTCACTACACATAATTTTTTGGTTGGTTGCGTGGTTGGTTGCTTGCTTGCTCGATTGATTGGTCCCACTGTAAAGAACAGATTAGGAAATATTTATCTGCAGAGAAGAGAAGATTGGAGAAAATTCGAGCACCAGAGTAACAGTAACTAAGTTCCTCGACTATGCTGGACTATGCGTCTTCAATAGCTGATTTCATTAAATAAGTAGCGGTACTTTTTGTCGTCTTTTCCATGAGCTGGGATGTGAACGGCTCCTCTTCTTTAAGTCGCCTGTTGATCCCAATGCCCCTCATACTTTTCATATTTTTTTTTTTTTGGGGGGGGGAGATTATAAATAATATTTCTTCACTAGAAATGATGCTCTCTGCGCAGAGTAGATTGCAGATGTTAACTTCTTGTTTTTACTACTTTAATGGGCTTGATATGCAAATCTCTGTAGCCAGGATATCAATGTGTTAAATTTCTGCCCCTTCCCGAAGTTCTTCTTTTTTTACCTAAGACAAATGCGCTTTTGTTGCCGTCATTTTAACAGCAGGGCTTACTAATATTATATCCTCCTCCAAGGAGGTTATATTTTTGTCGAGTTTGTCTGGCTCATTGTCTGTGGAGAAGCTAACTAAAAAATTAAGGACGGATCTTTACGAAATTTACAGGCATTGTTAAACATGTCAGGAGACACAGATGATCAATGTTTGGTGATGATCAGTTCAACCTTTTCTTTGTCTGCCTGCCTTTTTTGTTGGTGACATAACTCAAAAAAGTTATGGACTCATTTAATGAAATTTGCACGAATTGCTGGTAATATTAGGTAAATCAATTGAATAACTTTTATGAGATGATTTGTTTGTCCGTTTTTTTGCCTTAATGTTTGATTTTATTTTTGCCAGCAACATAACCCAAGAAGTTAGGAACGGATCTCTATGAAATTTGCAGGAAATATGAGGAATGTTAAAAGACACAAATGACCAAATTTTGGTGATGATAGGTTGGTCCGTTTGTGAGTTTGATGTTTGTCAAGATGTAGGTTAGAACACAGATCAGAAGCGTGACGGATGGATCTTCAAGATACTTACAAGAGCTGTTCTTAATGTCAAGACGGGCAGGTCTCAAAATTTTGGTTGTAACTGGTTTCACGACCAAAGTGAAATTTTCGTTAATAATGCCTTGCATGGCGAGGCATACGTTTTCAGAGAGCTTCGCTTGTAATACAATATTAACGAAAATGCTCTACTTCACTTTAACTTATTAAGCTGTAATTTTTTCTTCTTTTACTGTAACTTAATTCATTAGAGTCGTGCTCGTAATTGCTAATTATAATAATTATAATTAAATTACTGACTGAACAGTGATCATTTCGTTGATAATAATAATAATCCAATTATTCTGCTGATATTGCAAGAATGAATAGTAAAACTTTTTCTGTTACTGTGATGTTGATGATACCTATTTGAAAAATGACAATCCAATTGCCATTTTCATACTACGAGTTGCAATAATGATCCAATCACGAGGCTGCGGTGGCATTCCATTTTGAAACACTGTAGTATGTAAAAGTTGCAATAGATGGCTTTGTTCGTCTTATGCACTTAACTCGCTACTGATATCACATAGATTGTTATGCAATTTTTAGCAAATTGCATCATAAAATGTGGCTATGTTTGTAAAGAAATTGACCAAGAGTGTAGTACGTCAAAGGAAGTCTGAGCGCCCATGCTTGGAGGCATTCCTGATTCCCGAAGAACATTGTGCATGGGACTAGCAAACTGTGTCTGGGAAGTGGACAAACAGGAAAATATTTATCGTCATGTCTATTGTTAGTTTAATTTTAGAAGATACGATCATAAGAGCGAGAAAGAAGACAACTGCCATGATAGTATGACTGAAGAATCAGAAATTAAATCATTATTTTGATGTTGCAGAGCCTGAAGCACAATTTTCACTCTGACGGAATCCAAAGAGACGAAGAAATAAAGGGCATACAGTAGAACAACATCAAGGGAAACGCGAGACACATGCATGAGGGTTCCTTCACAGGATCAAAACAAATACAGCAGATACATCCAATCAAAAAAAAAGAAAAAGAATAGAAGAAAGATATTCAGTAGAAGCAAAAAAATGGAAGGAATCTTAGCAGGCAAGACAGGAAAATGTCCGAAAACCTATCCTGTGGCTGACGTAACAGATGATAGGGAAGTAAAACGAAAATTAGACTTATGATTCAAATTTACATTTCGCTTCTTCATAATGTATTTGGTCCCTCTCTAACATATATTTATGAAAGAACTCATTGAAAAATAATGAAAATGTGGATGTATTTTGATCCAAATTATGTTATTACTATTGATAATGGAGTGCGTGAGCTTAGCGTACTAACATTAATTATCTTTTATAAATGACACTCTAATTTTAAATAAAGGTTATATACACAGTAAATACGTAATGTATCACTTTATGCTTATGATAGATATTTGTGCATATTGTGTATTTTCACATAGTGTTTTGAGTCCCGTCCCCGTCCCGTCCCGTTTCTCCCCTGCTTTATGTAATATTATTTAGGCTTAATCCTTTACTTCCAGGTAATTGAAAGAAGTACTCTTGGTTCAGCAGCACAGTTATTTAGTAACTGCCTCCCTAACGTAAATTTCCCGGTGGCACTACTGTTGCGTCGTCTATTTTTTTTTTTATAAATATTTCCAGCTTTATTGTAGGTGATGCTAATTTTATACTTGACGTCTGTTCTTATCAGTAACTGTACTGTGTCCTGCTGCCATCGTCTGCTTCCTCGTCTATTGTCCTTAGGGCATCTTCTTCGTCTCTTGTCCTTCCTGTTCCTTCCTCGTCTTCTGTAATGCAGAAAAGCTACGTTACAGATGCAGAGCAGAAAACCTTATTGGACTAATCGTGATCGGAATTTAGATTTGATTCGATAGCAGGCAGTAAACGGACAGACAAACTCACTCCCAGAGCAGCCGGGACTTATGCTCCAGCCCTCTATGAGCTGTTGCCATTATGTTAGTAGCATTTAGATATCTGAGGAAGAAAAGCAGACGAGAAGTAACTCAGCGAATGAGATGATCTTACAAGCACGATTTACTGCTACCCATCCGAGGAGTTCGGAGACATTAAACGGGTTGGGACAAAATACCAGCAGCAGTCACATTCTAATAAGAGATGGAGATTCAGTGCAAATTGTTTGGTAAACAGTGAGAATGCTGGTGCAGGAAACTTAGCAGTGGCTCACAATAACTGAATACCTCGGCGGTGTTCCAGTTTTGGAATTGGTAGGCAGTGAAATGCAAGTTCAACTATAATTCAACATCATTATAACGGCACCATAGCATTTTAAAATACAAATGCGACGAAAGATAATTATAATACAAATTCTTGTTGGACTCACATTATTATGCTCGCACTCATTGTATTTCTAGCTGCCACCACGCTAAACGGCACCTAGTAGCTCAAGTGAGAATAGATATTGATAAGAAAACTCACCTTTGGGCAAAGTTTGAAAATAACTTCACGTCACTGTAATTCTATTGTTCCAACGGAAACCTTTGTATTGATTTACTTTCTTCCATGCTTCCATGCACTGTGAAAAACACTAACTTGCATCTAGAAAGTCTTTGATCAGTCTTGCAGTTGCTGGGCTTACGAAGTTGCAATTTTGAATTACTACGGTACCCTTCATGCACTGCGGCAGTCACGGAGCCATCATTGGAGTCGCTGGCATAGACATAACGTCAACATATATGTAACTTTCCGTTCACAGTCACTGACCGGCATCCAAAAGTCCTATGTTCATCTCGGAACCGTTGGGTGAAGTTGCCACAATTTCCCTGGGCAAGGGGACGGGGGTCATCATCTGCTTGGGAGGGGCGCCGCTGCTGACGCGGTTGCCTCTGCAGTTGCAGGAGCCGCCCATGCGGACGAGGTCGAAGAAAAACTCCGCGATTTCAAGCAGAGATGCGATAGAAAATCCAAGAAAAAGACCCATGTTGCCACCCACCTCCGCTATGAAAGAAAATATCTGTGAAGATTAATGTAAATTAAGAATTGTTCGTCAAAACTACTGGAAATATAGCTGAATAAAATATTCTCGATTGCGATCAACTTTCGTTGTGAAGGGAAATATATGCACATACAAATAATGTGCTTTAGTGAAAGTCATAGGAGCAAATGAAAAAAAATATATAATATGAAGAAATTGTTCACTCATAGTAAGGGGAGCAAAATTGTTGATGCCGTGGCAAATTACTCAATGAATAAAGTAATCTTAGAAAATATAAAGTATTTGCAACAAAATTGGCATGGTTACGTAGTATACGCTAGAACACACATTTTTTAATGATAAGAAGAAACTCACAAAGCATTACAGCATTTATGAATATCAAGTTAGTCAAGGTACCTCATAGGAGCACAAATCCCGCGAAAAACCGACAAACCTCAGCTCTTAAGCTAATCTGCAACTCATTGTTTACTAACTTCAATAGGAAGGTACATAATGAGCAAACCGGTCTTCAACTGAACTTCCGTTATTTACCGTCTTAGCAGGCAGCTCTGTGATGGTCTCCTGTTGAAGACTTTCGAGGTACACGTGGAGCCTCACCGTGCTGTTCTGCGACCTGCGGATGAAGACTTTTATAAATATTCGGAGCCTTCTCTTGGTGAATTAAAATAATAATTATAGAGCGTTACGAAACGATATCAAAGACTTTGTTTGGCGTATTAACAATGGTGGTTCTTCTTTGGACATATAATTTTAAATATAAAAAATGCAGCGTATCAGGAAATGATAAAAAACGAAAAAATACTTCGCTCCGCTGTACCAATAACAGCGTCATTTTTTCCTAAGTAAGCATAAATGAAATCACTACAGTGAAGCGAAATAGGAATAATGCTTGAAAATACTTCGTCCTGGTATATTATGAAATGCCCAGCACAAAACAAACTAGTACTAGAAAATGCTGATTGCTTGCAACAGTGCAACAGACAACGTTCCAGGCACCGATGACTACAATGTTCTTGTCTTTCGCATGAAAATTCAACATTCAGAATAATATTGACACTTTGCATCAATACAGTTGAGAATAATAACACCCAACACTAACACCATCCGATTCCTGCGCTGCAATCAAGATAATGTAAGTAATAAACTCTGTCATTCTCAAATTTTCACTAGTGGATTTTGGATTCGCTGTTTGGATAAAATGTCAAGCGAATGAAAACTCATTCCTATTCTGCGGGACCGAGTCATTAATCGTCTCGCACGAAATCGGTGTCCGTTTAGCCTTTAACGCTTTAAGTTAATCTCGACTGGAGGATAGGAGCACTGAAGTTTGAAGCTTCAAATGAATTAAAGCGAATCGGATTAGATTAGTCAGTTCAATTAACGAGTAAGTGCGAACGGTTACCATAGTGGTTACACAGGTGTAAGCATATTGCAGTTAGCGGAAATTGCGCAGTTATCCGAGCTCTATGCAAAATACAGAAGCTATGTACTTACTGGGAACAGACATCTTCTCCCACGTAGATGCCCTTCGCATTTTTGATGAGATTGAAAAATCTCATGTTGACTTGATTGGTCGATATTAGAGGAGTATAGATCTCGTCTCTGAAATATTAGTTGCATATTATATTCAGTCAGTAGCTCTGGTCTATGAAAAATGAACTGCACATTGATGTGGTATGTAGATTTCACCTCAGAACAAAAGTAAAATTTAATTTTAATTGAGTGTATAGAGTATATTCAAGCTAATCACGTTGGAATATTATTTCAAATGCCAACACTAAGGTCGAGTTTCGGTTACCGACATCTTATTTTTCGAACATTTATCACTTTTATTTGGAAAGTATGTATTGAGGTCAAATAAGATGTGGATTCGATATTAAGGAATAAACTTGCAAATTAGAGATAATTTGAACTTCTGAAATCATCAATATACACACGCTCACGCATATAAAATATATCGCATATTTCAAAGTTAACTTATTCATAGCCAAATATTTACTCGCAGTTAGGAGGACAGTCGCAAATGCTTTTCTCGGTGGTGCGCTTGATTTGCACTTGTCGGCACAAGTCTGAGAAAAAATGGAAGTTTACGTTACGAAAGTTATTGAAATCTCTGAGTGATTAGCGCGACTGCAATAGCTGTAAGCAATCGTAGCAGTGCACCTACATATCCACGAGGACAAATAGTGATTTACAGGAGGTTAGCAGGATTGCATAAGGGTGTTCCTAGTGCCAGAGACTAGTATTTGCATCACTTGTTGCAGGATAACTGTTGGTTAGTGAGCCGACGACAGGAGGAGAGGCACATACTTTATATGCGGCGCGTGGCTTTGATAACCAACACAGGCACATATATACGGCTCATGGCGTGGATAATGGCAACTAATTTTTTCCCTCGAAAAAAAAAAAAATTATACAATGCGAAGTCCTCGTTATAGTTGTATCGATTTACGGCTTTTTTTTACTAAGGTTCAAAATTTTTGGCTCCAGGTATCTGTTATATACACTGTTGATTTGCGAGTACACATATCGAGTATATGGACCAAACATTTGAGCCTCAATAAAAAAAGTACAACATGATATGACCTTATGCATGCCCTGGAGAAGTGAACACTGGTCTTGTCAAATGCAAGTTCAATACTGCCTCTATAATTGCATGATCTTGCTAATGAGGTTGAAGTGCCCTCTAGTCTAACGAAATGCAGCTAAATAGTGACACTGTATAACGAAACAAACTAGTACATAAATGACATCAAGTGATTTACTAATCCGTAATATAAATAAAAGAGCCAAGGTTATCACTTTTAGATTCCAGGTAGTCTTTCTATTTGAGTCTTAGAGAACTGACAGTAGTGTCCTTGTTTCTTATATTCTTTACTTATCATTTCAGATACTGATGATGGGGCATGTAGATCCCGAAACGTTTATAAAGTTTTAGTAGATTTTAAACCTAACTATGTTCGCTTCCGTAACCTTGGCTCTTTTATTTATATTACAAACTAGTACATTGTGTGAAGTTGGTAAGATTTCCCCTTATGGTGATGATACACGCTAGTCAAAAGAACGAGTATCGTCATCTTTTCATCCTAACGTTATGTCGAACTCTTCTATACATAGCTTTGAGATTGCCAAGAAATGGTGTAAAAATGTTTACCGTCAGTTTAGTTCACTCCGCAAGTGCCGTTAGTTAACTTCTGGATCTATCATTATGTCTGGAGGGATTTATAACTTAATATTCTTTGTAAGTGTATGCTACTTAAATAGGCACATCAACACATTTTGACGAATAGATGACGATACTCGTTCTTTTGACTAGAGTGTGCAATTGCCATTAGTCTTGCCAATATAACAGCTAAAGAGTGTCCCTGTAAACCAAACAAAATTGTACTTTGTGTGAGGTTGGACTGCAGCCAAGCATTACCTATTACAATAAAATAGTGCCACTGAGAACCTAAAGAACATGGCACCTTGTGTGAGGTTGGTAGGATTACACCGCGGCAGTGACGTCTGCAGTGCCAACAGGAGATCATTGATGGCGTTGGAACAGTGGCAGTGGCGCTGGATCAGCAACTCAGTGCACAGCATCCGGCACGACTGTTGATATGAAATGATCAGTCCCGGCTTACCATTGCTTGCATGCAAAACAAACTTGATGCCTAAAGCAATATTATATTATGAGAGAGTAGCCAGACCTGGAATTAGTAAAAAACAATGCACAAGTATCTATAGGTCTATTGTTTAAAAAAAAGAAATGATAAACTAAGGGCTAGATATTTTTAGTTATCCGAAGTCTATGATGAAAGAAAGTGCTAGCATTGGAGTCTGGTAGGATGAACAGGAATACACGGTTTCAAAATACATATTATACTTTTTTATATTTTCATATCTTTACACAAAAATGCCGTACCGAGAAAGTAGGATTATCTATCGAGCTTAAGGGACACTCACCGTCTGGCTATATTCCCGCGGGTTGTTGCCCCACTCTCGGGAATGGCACTTGCCGTGTGGTGGTCCGATGCGGTGAATTACTTTCTGTAAACAGACAGTAATGCATGATAACGCAGGGTATGGGCGGTATAATCGTGAACGTTCTGCTACACTGAAAGTGGGTATGATTTAGTCCATAACTTTCAATTTGTACAAATTTGATAGTTGTAACTTGGTTCTTTTTTGTGCGCCTCGAATTGGAATACGGCACATAGTGATTAATAGACAGCTGTCAAAATGCAGGTTACAGCCTTAATATGAGTCATTATGAGCGATACATTGCCTTCTCTCACCCTTCTGATGCCAATGGAGGTAAGGAAACCTGGAGAGACAGAGAAACCTTCCTCCTCAGGGATGGGTGTCACTCGCGGGTGATGCACCACGGCCCGCACCCCCAAGTCAGAGGATAAAAGTGACACGTAGTTGGACACGTCCAGGTTCAGGGTGAGTCTTAGACCGTTCTGGAAGACAATAAATTTAGTACTCTAAACTATCTCGACTATATTGTACGACTTTAAATAATTCTATGATGGCTATACCTAGCTAAATATATCCAGGTTAAGAGTAAGTCCAAGAGCATCCTGGGCGATAACAACCTATAGCGGTCGAATATGCTATTATTGTACAGCTGTTAATGGTCAGTGACAGTTACGGTATACATAATTGGATACATTAAGGTTAAAGGTGTGCCTCAAATAATTTGAAATACAATGATGATTACTGTTTATTAGCTCGAGCATATTGTAAGCCTATCGATTATTCTTTAATACTAAAATTAATAGTGATACATACAAGTTGAATACATATGCCTGAGTTGAGAATAAGCTTAGACCATACCGGAATACAATTAAATAGTGCTGTTAATTATCTGAAGAATATGGTAGGCCCATAAATCATTATTTGATTATGAGGCATATTATTAGAGACGTCCACAATGAGAGTACATCGGAGGCCATAAATTCTTGAGGATAAATACGGTGGTGAGAGGATAAACACGGTGGTGAGCATACGGCAAGGTTAGATTAGATTAGATTAGATAGGCGGCAGTAGACGAACCAATAGGCCCATTCCCAAAGAGACACCGGAACATACGCCCCGGCACTCTATGAGCTATTGCCAGGACAGGAGAAAGA
>LQNS02278187.1:16897786-16912785 GCA_001587735.2 Parhyale hawaiensis
AAAGCCTTTTGGAAGTCTAGATACACTAGGTCTACGCCCTTTTGTTCATCTTTAATATCTGTTACTTTTGAGAAAAAGTCCAGTAGGTTTGTTAAGCAGCTTGTTGTTGTTAATTATTATCTTTTAATGGTAAGCTATTGGACACTACCCGATTAAGGGAGAGAAAGTAGGCGTTTTGGGAAATGATTAACGGCAGATTATCATTTATAATGCATAATGGCCATAAAGGTCTATAATAGTATATTATAAACCTTTATATAATCTGACTGCTGTTAAACATTACTGATTAATAATCAATGATGTGACTCAAAATATTAGAAGTGTGAATTCATTTCAACCACTATTCTTAACAACTAGTTTATTTTAAAACCATCGTAGTCTGACGCTCTGATGTTCTAATCTCATTTTGCGGGGTCTCATTTTTATTTAATCTTATGCAAGCAGTCAATTATGACACAGCTTCATTTGCGGTAGCAGTTTCTTCGTCGGACACATTTGCTCGACATAAGATTTTATTTAAGTGTACTAACACTGCATTTGAGCATCTCACTGATGCTCCTTTGGTCATTTCATTTTTAATATGTAACACTATAAAATGAAAGTTTCTTGAAACTAAAATCCACATTTTACAATAGTTATGCTGCAAAAACTAATAATAGTAACAAAGATTATATTACTACGGCATCGTCTAACTCTCTTTCGTTGACGAACAAGCAACTATTAAGATAGCTTCATTTGGGTTGTATTACCTGTCCGTGGGAGCTTAAGCGTGAAGCTTTAATAATAATAATAATAATAATTCGAATGTTAATTGTAAAACAAAATTTCCTCACCTGGTATCCAGATTTGCGGGTTTTTCGTATAAAGTTATCCTTCACAAAGCCTCCGTCTTCTCGCTTGAGGTAGAGGTTCGGAGAGTTGAAGGTAAAACAGTTACCGTAAGCGTCGCTTTGCCATACGTAAAAATCTCTGGAAATAATAATTCAGTGTCATACATCAAAGTCTGTTAAGTGTTTTGATTATACCAATACGTAACTAGTAGAATCATACTGGCCGAGGAGATTGGTAAAATTATTCGTGGAGCAGACCGAAGTTTACCAGTGGAATCAGCTATAACTTACTTTGATGGTATTATTACTGAAAGTAAAGGAATACGCGTTACTTATCCTACAGATGATACTAATATCAAATTGGCTTCCTGATATATATGCTCTTGAATCACGACGGCTTACAATGCACCTGGAACTAAAAAGTTTGAATTTGTGTCAAGGACTTTATAAAACGAGAATCACCTGCGTCGAAGACGGCCTGTACTTACAAAATCAGGTAACACCCTACGTGCAAGCAACGACTGGTATCATACTTGCAGTAGCAAGTTGCCTATTATATCCAGCTTCATAAGATATTCTATTGAAAAAAAAAGACAGTTTGATAGTCGCAAAAGATGCTAGCTTACTTGAAGGAGCAACTGGTCTGGTCAAAAGTGCAGGCTGTGATGAACTCTTGTGGCTTAACCCCCAAGTTGTCGATGTCCTGAGCCGAGGGCGTGAAGGCTTCCTTCAGGTCACTGAGGTCAGGCTTCTTGCTCTTCTCCAGCAAGGCGCTGAAGTTGTATGGATCCACATTTTCTAATCCTGATTTTTAGGGTAAAAAAGCTCAGTTCAGTTTATTTTTCTGCAGTAATAATAATGGATAAATTGAAATCAAAGTATGCTGAGCTACTAGGTTAAGAATAATACAGTAATGAATGAATAATAAAAAAATTGACTATGAAAGTAAGCACAGACAATGATGCAATGCAAGGGCTCGTTTTACGCATAAGAAAAACGCATTTATATCAAGGTTTGCCCAGTGGATTTTCTTTAAATGAAGGAATTGGAGGAGCAGTGCAATAAAGGATTTCTCTCTTCAGCTTGTCTCACCGTTGGTCTGCAGACAGTCTGCTGGTTTATCGGGGCGACACCAGTTCATACTGCGGGTGCGCGCGTCGTACTGTGGGACGTAGCCCTCATACTCTGTCACTGCAAAAAACATACCAGAAAAAATCAATCAAAAAGTAAAACAAGTATGGACTATATGTATGCACTGTGGTGCGTATCCATTATTATGCGAGTATTCGAGTACTATGAGGGAAAGCGCGCCGGAAAGGAAAGAAAATTAATCAACCGGTACTGCGAGCAACAATGTCGCACAATGGGACGTAGTCATCTTCGTCCTCCGTCTCTTCGGGCAACATGTTGAGAACGGAAGAAAATTAGCAAAAAATTATTGCAAGTAGGCACATGGTACTGTGCAACGTAGCCATTGAACTCTGCCATTGCAAAAAATATTTATATACAGCATATCGGTGAAGAATAGCAAATAAACCAGAAAAATACAACTGCTATCCTCTACCACTACGTTATATTCAACAAGATTCCGCTATATCAATTCTGGATATCTCAATGTAATCGTTCATGATGGTCGTAGTTTACAATGTGTTTTTGGTATTCCCGCTATCTTAATACCATTTTTTAAACTTCCAGATGATATACTAAAATCTTAGGATTCTGGAGTCCACTAAAATACAGTCTTGCTATTTTAGATCGTTCAGTAATGAAGTCTTGATCTTCAGTTCCTAATAGCCCGATAATAAATCCCTGCTGCTCTAATTATGCCGATTTTAAATTAAATCCCAATTTAACCCGAGTATCACTATATCTAATCTGCCACTGAGATTGCAAGAATTAAATTCACACCCTTGTGTGATTTATGAAGCAGGCCAGAAGCCTTCCATGTACTAACTACTGCTACCTATTTAGAGTCAAGAACCGTGATACTAGCCTAAATATTTCTGTTTTTGCTTCTAATACAAGTTTTCTTTTTATTACCACGGTCTCATATATATCATATTATCATTACGATTGTGCTAATTATTCTTCCAAGTGTAAAGAGCTAAAAGTTATGTGAACTGTTCAGCAAATAGAATGCTCAGGAGTAGCTGCTTTACATCACATGGAATGATACTTACGGGACTCTTCGAACTGGTACGTGTCGTTTGCTGTGTAATTCTCAGGAGCAGGCACTGTAAACGTATAAATTGTGATTATTTGGGTGATAACGGTCATGATGATGTTTGCCTAATGGTAATATTTGTACTGTGTGTATCATTGCTCATAGTATTTAATACAATTTTCTCTTATTTTCTTCTTTGTTAATCTTGCGTCGAGGACTGCAACAGCTGAGAGATAATTTAGACACAACTATTTGAACTGGTTACCAAGAACGTTGCTGCGAAATGGATCGGCAAAACGTTATCAATTAGATTTTTGCTCCCTGCAGTACAAACTGGGTATATGAACTAAAAATGCAAATTTTTTTTTTAGCATCAGGAACAAAGGCTGTGCAAACTATCAGTATTAGGTACTTGCATAAAACGCTCAAATGAAAAGCTCATTCAAGAGCTCAACACAATATTATTCTGAGCATCCGTATGATAAAATCTCTAAAGTTTCAAGCCTATCGACAGTTACAAAAATGCAAGCAATGTGACTAGATTTGTCTTAAGCGAACACAGTGCATAATATCTGTGACTGAAAAGAACAGATAATTGCAGTCAAATAAATAAATAAATAAACAGATATATAAGTGTAAGAAGTGAGCGATGCACAGAATCCAGAATTACTACTGAAAGTTGATACTCGTATAAGTTAAAGTGCAGTAAACCATATTATTTAAATACGTGAAGATCACGAGCAGCAGTGGACCCAGTGGCAAATGCACATGACCAACTGTTGTTCTAATTGCACGGGATTATGTGCAGTCTTGTGTGCTGTCGTTCTGAACATTATTACAGTTAATAGGGAAATAATTATTGGACTTACAGACTTGATTACTACATACACTATCTGTGACTGTAAAGTAAAGGCATTGGAATTTAGAGAATACCTACATAGAGACTGATAAACGTACAACAAAAAAAGTGCAACATGAATAAGATTGATAAAAAATTATTCGCTCTATTTAGATTAATATAACGTATTTTTTATCAAATAGAACGTGATAGTTGTAATCTGCTTAGGAAATAATTGATTATGCCATTGTATACATACTCAGAAGTAACAACAGAGAAGCAGGTATCCTAGAATTTGAAAATATTATTGAACGGTAAAACTCAACGGAAATTACTCCAAAGAGTTAAGTATCTCAACGAGATTTGGAAATCAAAACATAACTCTATAAGGTGACAACTCAGAAACTGCAACTTCAGTAGGCAAAATTATGGATACGTCATTACAGAGACCGTGAGTTTCTACATGAGTAATTTCAAAAGAGCTAGTTATAAGACTCTAGAAGTAGAAGTACATATGCCTGAAATGATGTCATATACGTACAGTAAATAGCTGAACATTACAAAATACCTAATGCTTACCTTCAGTAGAATAGATGTCATACTGTGGAAACTCATTAAATTCCTCTGGAAAATAAAGTGAAATTGATTTATCTTATCAGTATACAGAGGAACAAAATATTACAATACATCTGTTAACGGCAACAAAAGGATATTGTAGCTCTGATATAATTGAAATAATGTATATCTATTGTTAAAAAATTAGGCGTGCTATATCGACAAATATATATAAATTTTACAATTTCTAACTTTTTAATCATGAGGCAAGTTCAGAGCACAGAAAGGATGAAAATGTACTTTACTCATAATAAACATTAAATCAGTCCTACCTTCGACTGCTCGCTTTCTTCGACGCCCTGCACATAAAAGAAAACTATTACAATAGCGTAGCTACGGAAAAAGGCCAAATTATGACCTTCATCCTCAATTCGCCCACTTCCATCCGCAAAATATATTCAGACTAGCACATAATTGTCTGGATTTTTCATGCCCGACCCGGTAATGAAGGAAACCTGAAGTCAAATGCTTAAAATTCAAATTCCAAACTAATGGTATTTAATCGGGTTTCTTTATCACAATGGACGTGAGTGAGTTAAGCATGATTTTGGCTGGGTAACTGCAATGAATTTACCGACTTTAATGACAGTCGAAACATCAAATATGAACACTTTGTTCAGTCATGCTTACTGTACAGTACATATTGATTCCTTTTCTTCTGCTTGATGACAATTCACAATCAGTTTCATATAAAACGCACCTTCCAGCGCAGATAAACAGAAATAGATTTATGTATTAACTGATGAAGAGATGATAAAATATAGAAATAGACAAGCGTTTTATGAACGCGCGTGAGTCCAATATGTGGTCAAGAATGTGGATGAAAAGCGAAAAAATAAAAAATTCATCAAAAAAACTCCTGTACAGTATATGGTAAATATTGAAAGAAATTAAAAAATAACCTTGAACTATTTGTAATTTCAATAAAGATCTCAAATTGTTTTCGTTTCATCTTACTTTTTGTATATACCTATATATTTTCTCCATTTCGTCTTTTTTAAACATTTCCTTTTTTTATCTCTCTCTGCCATACTTATGATCATAAAAAATTACGGCAATACAATGCATTGGCAGGTCTCCGCCGCCATACAGACTTTTTGGAGGTTTTATTTCAAATGCTGCAGAATAACCGACTGCTAAACCTTAGATTGCATGCATGAATATAATACTAATAATAATAGCGTAAAACAATCGGTAATAGAGCATTAGCAGAACATGAATTTGTAGAAATTTGTCGTCAAGCCCATGGGTTTACTGCAAGCTAATCGGGCAACGTAAAACAAACCTAACACTTGAACATCAGGCAATGGGAGCACACTAGGACACAGTTGGTTACAAATTCAATCAATACTAATACAGTGAACAGTCCAAGCCTCTGTTATAACCAAGAACAAAAACGACAGAACAGAGGAAGAAACCGAGACACACGGCACGTCGCCCGAAAAGCGGGGCTCCACATAAGGGCGCCCCACATAAGGTCGTCAAACTCATTTCTTTGAGCAGTTTAACTCTCTCCTTGTGTTAAGGTAATGAAAATCAACACAAATGATTGAATTAGCAAAAAAGAAGAAGAAGAAAATCTTCTGCGCATAAAAAGCCTCTGCCCAGCAGTGTCCAATATACAAATTGAATGGTTATAGGCGTGGCTTATGCAAATGCTTTCAGCATGATGGAAAATAGAAAGATGCATAAACAGACAGATAAATATTTCGTTTATTATAGGGTTTGACTCCTTATTAACAATATAATATACTATTCATCTGAGGTTGCATATTATTATATTAACTTATTTAAGAAAGGAGTTTTCGTTTCGATTACTATCGCAATTTGCAATATCAACTACTCACGGCCGGGGTTGTCTTCAATAACTGCAGGAAGAAAGAAAAAAAAGTTGCATTAGCATCACCAACTGTCTACAGTAATCATGCATGGTTACTTCAAAATTTCTGAATTAAAAAACCGGTGCACAAGAAGCGGCAACAAGAAATGTATGGGATACTATTAGTATGAACCTTTGATGTATTACCAAAACGAGCATACGAGGCAGTACACATAGCTTTCTTTGAAATATTAAAAGCAGCTGTCAATAATATATAGAGCAGTTTTCTATCTATTAGAATTTCAAGGCTTTTCCCCAAGCAATAAACTGTTCAGCTTGGCCTATTGATTATTGCACTAAATTTGCTGGAGGTAGTATTGTAATAATCAATCTGTAATTAACGATGACTCACCGGGGCAGCCCTCTGCGCAGTACGCCCACACTCCCGTGTATTCGTTCCTTTCGTTCACCTAAAGGAAAGGTAATATTAGACGTGTCATTATGTCACTGACTCAATACTTACATTATGCTCTAGAGGAATGTTGAATAGCAACAGTGGTGTTGTTTTTATTATTAGCTCTAATCTCGAAAATGCATAGATCTGTATGAAGTCTTGCTGATGTGTTATATTACATATTTGTTATGGATTTTAAGGCATAGAATCACAAAACGAATTAAGGTCATCTAAAATTGGGACCACACAATGCTTACCTAAGCACTACGTACCTGATGCAAAGATGTGCCGTTCGCATATCGTTTATGCGACCGTATCTATGCTAACGACTTTAAATATGTAACGGAACGTCATGTGCGATGAATATCCGCTAAAGAAGTTGAGCTTGCGATTGAAGAGTGTAGCACCGATATTACAAACGCAAGATTTACTCTATGAGAAGCTCAGCTGCTTATTTCATTACTTCCAAGGTCCTTACTGTTTTTCCGTGATGTACACCATCAAGATATATAATTTTGTGGTACAGATTGTATGAAATAGCAATAATTACTCCGCACCTCCATGCTGGAGAGAGATAGATGACTGTATAATAGACGAGGTCCAGGTGGCGTTTTGCACACAGTTGCACTGCTCGACTTGTGATCATGTCTCTACATGACACTCCAGGTGTGCACCGCTGCCCAATCCAAAATTTCTAGACTTTTATCCGATGTTCACTATTTACTAGGAGGGTGCCAATAAATGCCTATAACTTTCCGATTGGGTTGTGATCAATACGGGAACCCAAGATGAGTTTTATCTGCAGTGCACGGAACAGCTAAGAGCACGTACTTGAAGAAGAGAAGTTTTATTCTTACCTGATTTAAGCACATGATTGAAATTAGTTACCTAAGCATGGCTACAAGGTGAAAATACATACAGTTACATGATTAGGGAATAAAATTTTCTAAACATGTTACCTGCGTTGAAAATATGATATTGGAAATAGTTACTTGAGTAGAAAGCAACAAGTTGAAAATAGTTATTTGAGTAGGGCACCACGTTGGAAATAGTTGCCTGCGTAGATAAACAACAGGTTGAAAAAAGTTACCTGAGTAGGGCACCAAGATCTACCGTCAGATAGAGCCACGCAGCCTGAGTAGCTGAGGCCAAAGTAAAAGTAGGGAAACACGCAGTTTTGACTATCGTCCACAGTCGGGCACGATCTGATTTCTGTTGGGAAAAAATGTGTAATTTTTAAAGAGGTGGAACATTCATGATTTAGAATTTCCTAAATTGTATGTAGTGACCTACAGAGCACATTTTGATAATACAATTACGAGTCAAAAAGTTAACTGACTTATTGTACTGTATTTTTTTACTACTTTGACCACTGGCCTGAGCTGGAGACTTATTTTTAATAGAAAAATCCAGTGAATTTCTACACAATTTATGTTGTAGTCTAAAAAATTATTTTAATGAAAATATATACAAAGTTTCTCATATCAAGGTATGTGAAAATTAACTTACAAGTAACGTAGTGACTACCTATTTTGTCAACACTCCTACTAAAAAAGTAAAACTTACTGAGTGCCTATTTGACTGAGTACCTATTTGAATGCAGTCCATAATAATTTTAAGCATGACAAAAACAGCGTTGTAAAGAACAGAGTTTGTCTGCACCTCAAAACTAACATGCGCTGAGTAACCTATGAACATCGCTTCACTTCTCTCATAAAAGCAATATTTCATGTTTTCCATAAAATCGAAAAGTCGTCACACTTCAGTGGTGCTGAATAATAGTCTGAAAGAGCCAAAGGAAAAAACAAAATAGTATTAACCTGTGGTTGTTGGTGGCCTAGTTGTAGTTGTGGTGGTCGTTGTAGGTGTAGTAGTTGTGGTTGTTGAAGTCGTGGTTGTCGTCGTAGTAGTAGTCGGTGTGGTGGTGGTAGTTGGCTCCCCCGTAGTGGTAGGCTCAGGCTCCACGATTTTTTGGCTCTTCCGTGAATTTAAGGAATTGATTTTCCTGTGAAAAAATTGCAGTATTATATTGTGAATTCCAGGGAGTATAAAATGAAGGCTTTTATCAGTAGATATATATAAAAATACATTAGAATTGCAAAAGAATGTTGGCCAATTTAAATGCCGCAGCAAAGTGGGTATCGCGGTGAGATGCATCGCTAACATGAATGTAAAACAACAATAAAATCCACTAAAACTAAACGTTAGTTATATTATTTCCATGCTCAGAGTCCTTCCTCACCAATAGTCCTGCGCAGTAAAAGGCTTATAGTCTTTGTCTACCACCCATGGAGCTTTCTCGTCGTAGCCCTCGCAGCTTCCTGTGTAAAAACAATATTCATTAAATTAGTATGTATGCTCTATTATTATATAAATAATCACGCACAAGGGCGTAGGGAGAGAAGAAATTTCTAATGCAGTAAGCAACTCCAGATGCCCCTCTCAAAAAAAAAAAAAGTTAGGATCAACACTCTTGCAGAAACCATTTGCTGCTGGTTGAAACGCTTGCAATTCTGTGCAAAGGAGCCAATGTTCCTCCAGTCCCGGCAATGATCTCAGAGTGGAAATTGTTTGGAAAATCTAGCGTGAGTTTATAAAAGAACTTAATATCATTCTACACGGTTTTCTGTCCGAGCTTATTGTTAATTTCCTGTGTACGAAACTAAATGCGGATTTCAATAAGCAAGTCACAGTAGGCTCCTAAGAGCACGTTCGATTGAGCACCAACTTTAAGCCTTCAAGGCTTGAGTTGTCCGAAACCTTCGGCAGGAGCCTGGATTCTATACTCGCTGAATAGAATTTCGGGCCTTGACCTTCAAACGGCTAATCTTGCTTTGTAAAGCGAGTTTTCAGCAGGCTGCTCATAAACGCGTTGCTTCTAAGGCCGGCTGCACACTAACAACTTTCGTTGTCGCTAGCAGCCTAGACGCAACTTAGCTTATCCGACTGCGCAGCCGTGGCCGTGACTTCAGCATGACGTCTATGAACATCGTGCTATAATTCTTAAAATACCAATCGTTGTGAACACCAACCGCTCATAATTAAGAGCGATCGTTGTAAGTTCAACATTGCCACACGCTAGGGTGTAGAAATTGCAGTAGCGACTGAAATATTTGAAAATTTGAAAATTTTTGAAGCAGCTAAATTTTGTGCAAGCTGAAGCCGTGCCGTAGCTACTTACACGGATAAGTTGAGTTGCCTCTAAGCTCCTAGCGGCAACGAAAGTTGTTAGTGTGCAGCCGGCCTTACACTTGCAACATGATCCAAAAAGGTAATAAATACTATACGTCTCCTGTTTGAAATTTCGAAAAAGTTAAACTTTCAGGGCCAGATTCAAATTTTGGTCACTGCACCAACTTGTGCTGAGGAGTTACCACGTTTACACCGTCATTATATTTTCCCCCAACACAACCCTTAACGTTCTTCAAGGTATGACAGGATTATAAGAATCCGTCGAAGGATGCTCACAACACATTGACCTTGCTCTAAAAACTCTCATGAAAGATAAAAAAAAAATACTTAAAGTTCTGACCACTGCTGTTTTGCTCAGTAAACCAAAATAATCAATAGATATCACACATTTATCACTGTTCTCCGAATAGAGATAGATTGGCAAAGTGATATGAAGCGGTTGCGCACCTTGGCAGCCAGAGACCCTCGTGCAACAATGAACACCTAATGCCACCGTTCCACGAAGTGCTTATCACTGAGCTGTTTAAACTATTTTCCACAAAATTTCACTAATTCAGCTACAAAGGAAATTGAAATATATATGACTTGCTCGGATCAATTCCCTTAATTACTTGCAATATCTGCATCCCCTCAAACCTGCCCTAACTTCGCTCGACAAAAGTTCTTTACTTTATTTTTAGCTGCCAGAATAAAATTTTAACTTCACTTTTATATAGTCAACATACAGTACACGCGTATAAAGTGGTTTAAATTAGTATATGCAATTACTGTTTGGTATTTTTCTCGAAACTCACAAGAGACTTAAATAAATACTGCACAAGGTGTGAAGAGCTTTGTGAGTTATAAAATAAATACTGTACTCCCAAAACATTTCGTTCGTTTTAAACACAAAGATATTAATGTTTTAAATTTTATTCGTTATAATGGAATTGCCCCCCGTATCTTGATTGGTTAAACCTAACACACGCGACAATTTTTTTTAACCATCTGCTGCAAAATCTATCAGACCGCCACTGTATTTCATGCGTATGTGCCTTGCATGAGCATATAGGAAATTTTTTTGACTGGTTGTCAATAGCCGAGACATAAGCAAATCTCGAGAGCCTTGATATATAACTGGAGATTTTGGCCATCAGGTGAAGGATTCGGCTGCAACCTAAAGTCCGCTGCAAATGCTAGTTGTTTGTCCTTTTTTCAACTCTTAGCGTTTGTATGCGATGCTGTATCTGTTTAAGAAAAACTGATGGCTTTCTAAGTTTCTATTCACTATGAATTTGAGGAGACATAAAAACTTTATTAGTGACAGCTACTTGCCAGCTGGCATTCAGGTTAACAAATTATCTACTCTTTTAGTAGCCACAAAGTTGGGCTTACATAAACACAAAGAAACATTCGAACCCTGAGAATTGAAACTTAGGACAAAATACCACCGCGTACAGCGGGCCTTAATATGTACATAAATGATAAAAAACTGCTAAATAAATACCGCACTTAGCACGGGAGCTAGGAAAAAAACACAACTGAATTATTTACGTAGTTGAGCAAAGGATCTGCGGGGCCTAAACTCATTTCCAGATACAAGGATAGTTTCACAAAATTGTCGGCTTGTAGCCAGAGTAGAACATCAGGAACTTTTACCTGGGGTATTCACAGCGCTGTACTTACCTCCAGTAGAAGCCTGCTCTAGTTCAGACAGAGATCCAAACTTGCTGTTGATGATGGACTCTAATTTGATGACGTTGAAGTTGCACACCGTCACTGCCGGAAACAGTACCTCGTCTTGTTCCAGGAGCTGTAGCAGGATTTCCGTTAGCAGTAAAATGGGTAGTGTGACAACTGCAGTAAATTTAATTCCGTATGGTAGCCCCATTATGGGCAACAAATACGCCAATTTGTTTGTTTCACTGTGTAAAGGATTTTCGCTAGGGTAGAAAAGTGATTCATATTCATGCTTGAAATTATAGAAATCACCTCAGCATATTTTGGAAAGAAAACAGTAACTTTTCTAATGTTCAGTGGGTTATTTCATCTACAAATACCGTAAATGAGGAAGAGGCTCATGTGCATTTTTTCTAACTCGACTAGACAGAAAAGAGATTTATATGCAGCAAAGAAATTTCATTTCACACACCTCTATCGTAACTTGTTTCTTGTACAAAAGATATTCCTGAGTGAGGTTAAGGATCTGCAGGATTAAGAAGAGAAACAGCAAGATGGAGATGGCTGCCCAAATCAGTCTGCGAAGATGGGTACGGCCACTTGTAGCCCTGCCAAAGAGTCATACTTTAATTACCTTCGCCAAGGAGGTTACGTTTTCATCGGGTTTGTCTGTCTGTTATTTTGTCTATCTGTCTGTCACTAAGCTAACTCAAAAAGTAATGGATTTAATTTTGGAGCTGATATAAAGAAAGTCATGGTTTCAGAGCTAATTTGAATTTTTCGTTACCGTTGCCTTACTTGGCGAAGTTATGCGCTCTTACAGTGCTCTAGTTCTTTATAGGCCAATGCAAAATTATTTCACCAGTTATGATATTTAATATTACAGCGCTTTCGTTTGGTATGGAAATTAAGAGTTCAAGGCTTGACTTCTCCGGAACTGCAGACAGAAGTGCTGACTTTGCTGTTGCAAATTTTAGAAGCAGCCCGATGAAGTTGAGCTGGTTAGCAACGCCATATTACCAAGCAGGATGAGTTTCTGAGTATCAGGGGTAACCGATTATGGGTCAACGCCTAAGAAGCTATTGAAGGGAACGAAACCAGTGTCCCTGCCGGACGTTTAGAATCAGTGAAGCCTCGAAATCCTAGTTTTGTTGCTCAATACAATGATTCAGTTCTTGCATGGTCAACATGGTAAATGTGACATACGTCAAGCTGGTGAAGAGCGCCGCCAAATGCTGAAGATGTTAATAGCGCCGTAAAATAACAAATTATTCGATTCGCTCGCTGTGATCAAGGTTTCTAATGAAATAATCTTCAAAGTATGCGAACCTCCAATCTTAAACACCGGATTGCTAAATTAAACCGAGTTCGTATCGCAAAAAAGTAGAGGATTGGGTTTAAGGCCGTCTGAAGGGAAATCGGCTTGCGATTAAGGCTTTAAGCTCGATCCACATTAGTGAATGCAAAGCTCAATATTGGAGTTCCAGATAATCTATTGAAATTCAGCGTGTCTCAGCTGGATGACAGCGGGTAGAATGAACACGTTACTGAATTAGATATTATTTCGGATTTTGGCTGCCACTAGAGAACTACACGAATCAGCAAGCTGCAATGCAGTAGACCAATCAAGTTGTTTCGAAATAAGTATTAGTTTCCTGAAATTCTACATTTGGCACATCGAGAATAAAACCTGTTTTTAACGATATCGTGGAACGATTAAAAAAATACACAGAGTGTAATACACGGAACTAGGTTGAAGATTCACCAATCAAAATATTGTACATAGAACATTTGATCTGCATTTTTTAAACTTTTTTGTAAAGTACCATTTCAGTCAATACTCCAATATGCGTACCTCGGAAAAGCGTGACCGCTGAATTTGTTGCTCAGGAAATCTTCAGTGAGCTCCTTGAGGTTGTCGGGATCTTCTTCATCAGAGTCGTCCGTGGCCTTACCTAAGAGTCTCTGGCGCTCTTCTCCCTTCATCTGAGAGCAGTAAATTGGGTCACATTTTTTCTTCCAACCATTTCATGTTTTAAATAGAGTTATTTCCACAAAAAATCGGCCATTTGCACATAGAACCGCTGTAGAATATGAGGTGAACACTATCGTACTGCTGCAGGTTTTCCCCCCATGTTACAGTTCGAGGGGAAAAGCCTTTAAAGCAGCGTAGCCGGCTTGGTAAAAGTAAGGACATTCTTTCATTGCTCACGGTCCACATTTGTAAACGTTACAATAAGCGCTATTTTACGAAAAGTGATTTAAACACAATATGTAGCAGGGAGAGAGCGAGGATGTACAGGCAAAGGTACCGTGAGTGTTCCCACTGTCTGTTCGCTGCTCGGGCGCCCAGTGCCTGTCATACACTTGTCGCATGAGGTTGTGCTATGCTATAGACTGTAGCTTTCTGCGATTATTCAAGCTTATCTGGGTACAGAAAAGTTAAACAGTTGCAAAGTCACGCAGAAAAACCAAATTTGGAAAAAGTAATGGAGATGAGACTGACCGATCTAGAGGCCCATTTCTAAAGACTAGATGAAGCTTGGGCTTCGGTTCTTGCTATTTTTCTGCTGTTACGTTGAAACATAGAAAATATCAATGGCGTCCAGCAAACTTCAGCAGCCGATGAGATGAGTATGTAAATGTAAAGAATGTCAGCATGTTAGCTGTAAAACTGAAGTATTACATAATGTGCAATAATCTAATTAGTTTGTAGTGAGGAGTTAATACGACTTCACAGTAATGAAATGCACTTATTTCTAGCAGTTGTGACTCATTATGGTCCATCACGAGTCATGTGCACAGTTTCAAAGTTTGAAACTACGCATATTTACTACCTGAATAGTAGGATAACTTTTGTTCAACACTTTCAGCCGACGGGTTTTATTCTGCCACTTTTCGCTCCGTATTATATTGTGGTCGCCAAACTAAGTGTTGGTGAAACTCAAGTTATCTGTTGCAAAACTTTGCGACGGTGCTAGCAGGGAAAGTTTTTGCCCTTCTTGGCGCTTCAAAATGAAAATTATGACATTGTTCAACAAGGTAATGCTGTCATTATTGACATCGAGCAAGCCGAAAAAAGATTGTGATTTAAATTTCAAAATATCAGCGGATAGGATTCGTCAGCAAAATTTCCTGATCTCAATTCGTTGAAGAACTTAGGAGGAATTTAGCTGAGCCGCCACGGTAGCTGCATGCTTCCGTTCTCAGCTCTAACACCTTGTATCGCTCGTTCGATTCCCCATGACGCACACGAGCTCTTTGCAGATCTTAGTGTGCTGACTCGGCAGTTGTGTCTGCATGCACGGCGCCGTGGCGGAACTGCTTTCCTCAGAGATGAGGGGGGTGGGGGTCTCGGGTTATTTGTTCCTTCCGTCAAATTGGCGCCATAGTTCGTAACCCGAGGGCGACTGCGACTACACTTGCTC
>LQNS02278187.1:16915786-16928725 GCA_001587735.2 Parhyale hawaiensis
CTCTCTGATGCTAGTGTTTAGTATTATTCTTAAGTTAGTTTTAATCATGAAAACCTCAGGCGCTGTGTCCTAATCTTGTTGGCCACAGTACCTTATGAGAAAAATAAATGAGTTTATTTATTATTATTATTTATTATTGACCAACAATTTATTTATAATTTAGTAAACGTAATTTATTGGGTCAATGGCGAATGGTGAAGGCAGGAAAAGGTGTGAAATGTACGAGGAACGTATTTAAATATCAAATACTGTCGGATAGTAATCATACAATTTTATGACAATTTACGGTAACTGCCATTTTCTATTAGGTATTTTATTTCAATTCATTTATATCCAATTTCTAAAATAAGTTTCCTGCCACATTCAAAAATTTCAATGAAAATACTGGACAAAAATGTAGGAATTTTTGAGGAAATGTACATGTGTAGTGCACTCACTTCTCCAGTTTTTCTCAGTTTCATAGAATAGCCGGCAGTACTCACTTGTGAACGCTTCCGGCCGCCCGTACTTTGCACAGTTGCCGCAGGCAGTCCGGATATGACCGTGTGGCCTGGAGTGGCGGGACGAGACTGTCGGGAATTTGGTGATGACGGTTTCGACAGCCGGTGCCCAGGCTGCCCGTCGTCCCCTATGTATTCCGGACTGTCGGTGAACCGCACCACAGACTGGGGCGCGATATTTGGTTCTTGCGCTTCAGGTGACTGGGAAGACTTGGTATCTTCAGTTGTAGAGTTTGAACGTAATGATGAAGACAGTTTGTCTTGATCAGTGCGAGAATGTGTGGGCGAATGACTTCGCGCAGGTGACAATTGCCTTGGCAAATTTTCTGAAGACTTTTGATCTTTTTCAGTTAGTTGTTCAGAAGAACTTTGGCGAGATGATTGACCAGCAGGCGAATGTGACAGAGAAGTATGATCAGGCGAAGACTGTAGATTTGATACTTCGTCTTTATGTGAATTCTGTGCAGTAGACAGCGGTGCAGGCGACTGCTGTGCACTGGACTGTGGTGCAGGCGACTGCTGTGCACTGGGCTGTGGTGCAGGCGACTGCTGTGCACTGGACTGTGGTGCAGGCGACTGCTGTGCACTGGACTGCGGTGCAGGCGACTGCTGTGCACTGGACTGCGGTGCAGGCGACTGCTGTGCACTGGACTGTGGTGCAGGGGACCGCAATGCAGGCGTAGACGCTGCAGAGCTGCCGATGTCCCCTGCGTAGGATTTGTACATACAGCGCTGAGGTGCCTGCGTGTATATAATAATATGCCATTATTATTCTCGTAGATGTTACAAAAGATTAACGAGTATCGAATAAAGATTGGAAAGCCTTTCACTCAAAACCTCAGTAATGACGGCTTTTTATATAAACACTGTTGTATGTGACACACCGAGAGTTGTGACGTCGACAGAGCTGTCATGAAGTCAAAGTGGCAGCAGAAATTGTCATTGATTTGAGCCAATAGGCGACGGGGCCTTTGTCGGCCGAGACACTGACGCCCTCTTCCGCAGTGTATTAGTTTATTGCTCAGATGCATCAGGAGGATGAACATATTTCGCTATATCGGCCTAGCCGATCAGGGCACAAAAGTAAATTTCACGCAAAACGTTTAAGAGTCCAAGGGAGATTCACCTATAATATAATTAGTGAAGAAAATGACAGATAACGGAAAAATAAACGATGATCTGATGAGCAAAGAGATTAAGAAAGTAAAATTCGCTAAGGCCAAAAAAGAATTTTATATTTAAGTTAGTTAGCATTATTTCATAGGAATGGTAATGTACATGTACGCCTGTTTTTGCGACAGGTCAAAATTGATCTATAGAATCTGATGTTGTTTGTGCCTTCTAACTTCTATTGTATTTGCCCTTTCTCTTTTATGTCTTTTTTTTCACTACAGAAGACTCATCGCAAGGGCTCCAAATCAATGCCTGCACTGAAGCTGTAGTGCTACATAAGTGTTCATATTACCATGAGTGTGTTGACCTTTTCAGCTGTTAGGAGTCATGTTGCCATGCCACTATTGCAGTGATACGAACTGTGCAACTGTAGTTAGAAGAAATTTTACGCGTAGCCACAGGAATCATCCAGAAACATTAGAGTGTAATTAAGTCTTCATTATCATAGCTGTAAAAATCTCTCTAAATCCCTAGAAGTGTATATGAAGCATTTGCAGATGCAACTGTAGAAATCTCTCAAAAACTTACTACTGTATAATATTGTAGTTCCACGCCCAGTAATAGACGTCACAGCGGGAGTGGATCTATCCAGATAGAATGAGATTCAAAAGAACAGCATCGATCATATTAAGTCGCTAATGAGACAGTTATTACCTATCGCACGGCCATTACCTCAGGTCGTGGCGTCATTTTATGCCAGGGAGTGTGGGTGACCTCGCACGAGTCAGTGCTCGTGGTCCTGCTGGTAAAACTAAGCGACTGTTGCTCTAAGCCAGGGGTTCTCAAAGTGGGGTCCGCGGACCCCCGGGGGTCAGTGCACCCCCGGGAGTCAGTGCAACTTTGACAGAGGGTCCGCAAAATTTAACGAATTGTCAATTAAGGCCGGAGTTGCATTTACTGCTCAGTTGAGGTGTTTATTTTCCGGGGAAAGTATGTGAGAGGTTCCTCAGCTTATTATTGTTATTATTATTATCTTAGAACAAATAAAAGTGGTTCTTGGTTAAAAAAAAGTGGGAGAACCCCTGCTCTAAGCAAACTTAAAAATGTTTACATTCTATATCGTATTGGCAGTTCAGTAATTACAAATAGATATTAACGCTTTCAGTCGTAGTAATTTTTCACAATTTCAGTATTTTAAAAATAGTCTGATCTACTGTCAATAGAATTTTCAGATTTACGAGAGAGTTATCAACGTGGCTATTATTATAGTGCCTCTAATACAATTGCTTCCAATTGCTACCAGCCTTACTGTAGAATTCTTTTAAAAATTATCATTATTTCCAGCGAAGAGTTTTGTTGGCATTTTCCCTAAATACCATTTTAATAATACTCTCATGTGTTCAAATGCCGCATGATACATTGTCAGAAATGTGAAGTATCTACTTTCAATAGTGGTAGCACACGGCCATGTTGGTTTTGGTTTTAACCTTGTTCCTGAAATTGCTGAAACTCGACACCATATACTGAATAATCACAATGGTTATTTTCGACAGTCAGTCAATTGTAGGGTACAATAGTTTACCCTGTATGTGCAGGAGCCATCCACCAGAGAAAAAGATTCGTCGATGTAGCACAGGTGTCAGTAATTGGAGGCAATTTAGCGCTTCAACCCGTTAGAAGAAGAATTAAGCCTCAGTTTTTTGAAAAAATATTGCTATTTGTTGTGTTGCCAAATGCGTATAGTACAGGAGCTGAAAAGATAGCCCTTACACTGCTCCTTTGAGGAAGTTGGTTATAATGCTCTTCTTCATGTTGAACCTGGCGGTCAGTTGAGGCATGCCAGGGTAAAATAAAACAAGGGTTTTTGTTTATCGTATTCAAAAAAAAGTCTATGCAGTGAGCTAACAGAGGTTGGTATAAATTGTGTTAAGAAAGAATAAATCCAGCACTGTTAGGTAGAATTGCATCTGGTAGGACCAAAATAAGAAGAGTTTCATGCAGTTTCATCAGAGCGTGTCGACATACAGTGCCGTGTTCTGGACCTCAGAACATACGGTGCCGGTCGGTGTATGTAGTAAGGGGTCCACCTCAGCTTCAGGTAAATATACTGTAATATATGTGTCTATAGTTTAAGTTAAGCACTCATTCTAGCTAAAGTGAGCTTATGTTAACCAGCCTAACGTATTGCTAACTAAGCTAACCTATTCTAACCTTGCTTAACATATGCCCTCAGGTAAGCTACATACCATCCCGGGACCTAGTATGCAATGACGCAACTCTGCAGGCAAGGGCATGGGTGGCAGCATGCATATAGCGTGCAGGGCGCCCGCTACAGCCGTTAAGTCCTTTATTACAGACAGCGTAATCGCTGGAGGAAGCTAATCTTGCCAGCTATGATCCATCGCGATTGCCGATTGACCTTCACTCCGGCTGCAGCCCTGGTTCTTCAGCACATAATCGCAACTAAAGGATCATAAAAGTGACTCATAAAATAACAATAATGACGGTGGTATATCTTATTGATCCACAACGGTAGCTATTGATCCTAAACGCATCTAATTCCTTAGTCTATATATCGTATGATTATAATCTCCCGATATCATTATTAGTACTAGAGCACTCTGAGAGCGCATAACTTGGCCAAGCATTGCAATTTTAGCAAAAAATGGAAACGGGTCGTGAAATTAGGATTTCCTTTTTATAAACACCAAAATTTGTTCATTTGTGCCTCTTGAGAGTAACAACAGTTTCTGTAATTTTCTTGAAGATCAGTCCGTAACTTTTACAGTTATGATCTGGCGAACATTGGGACAAACAGTCAAACACACAAACGGACCAACCGACCATTGCTAAAATTCGGTAATTTGTGCCATATAATATTTGGAACAATTTCAACAAATTTCAAGAGTATTTGTCCATAACTTTTCAAGTTACTTTCTGACAAACAGCCTCACACGCAAACGAATGAACCAATCACCGCAAAAATTTGGTCATTAGTGTCTTAATATTTTAAACAATTCCTTCACATTTCATGAAGACCCGTTCATATTATTTTGAGCTATGTTACCAGCAGACATAAAAACATACAGAGACAAACAAACAAATAAATGAACAATCAGATCAACGTAAATATTTGGTCATTTACTCCTAGGATCATTCCCAACGATTCTTGCAAATTTCACTGAGGCCCGTCTATAACTTTTTGAGTTATGCTACCAAAAAAGGTGGACAAGTAAACAAGCAAACAAACGGCTGAACGGATCTTCACCAAGGTTAATTATCTGTTTCTACAAACATACCTAAAACATTCTCTGCAAATACCCATGGCCTATTATAAATATTTGCAATAGGCCATGAAATACCGTAATGTTCCGTCCACACCTTTGAGTAATCTTGGTGACAGATGAACTCGGCAAACAAATAACCTCCGCGGCGGAGGTAATAACTGCATGGATTCATTGCGTTCTTTAGCCAATTTTGTTAACTAACGAAAACAGAAAAAATCAACGAAAAGCCCGAACTTATACACAGTGGTGTAATTGCAGATCTATTTCGGCCTTTGTTGCAATGTTGACAACTTATATTGAGGGACGCAGAGAAACAATAATGACAAAGATCGGTATGCTTTGTGAGAACTTCAGTCTGTCGCTCTATGTTGGTGCCACGAATGGCAACACTGGTGGCTCAGTACTTTACAGTCATCCCTCTTATATTCCAAATGCATCCATCGATTTAATAATAACGGCCTGCGAATGTAATCGCAATCGCTACTGAAGGTGTCTCTGTAGGCCATCCTTAATTTTCGGTTATGGACAAAAATGAGTTACTGATATATTTTTTTTTTGCCATGACGCTGTCTCTACGTGCAACCAAAAATTCTTACGCTTGAGAAAAGCGAGTCGTTTTAGCAATTGTTTCAAATTTCTAAAATTATGCGCCTAAGATTACGACAAGTGATCAGTATTTTAGCACATCAAAAACTAGTTCCCATCAATATTATTAAAAGATTTGGATCATTTTCCCTAAGAGCTGAGTTTACAGTTTCTCACTGGTTCATGGAGTAGATTGGATTGATTGCACTATCAACACTACAACAATCATGGAGGCTGGGATGATCAGTGTAGCTCCAATATTGAGTCCTGCACTGCTTATAGTGACTTATATCCAAAGACACGATGCTCTTATGCACAGTTTACCACTATGGTTGCATTATTTGTCCATAAATTTCATCCCATAAACTTCTTGTTTGACACAACCCTGTGTTCTACTACTAATTGTAAATAAAATTTATACTGATTAAACGGGAAAGTTATCATTATTGTCCTCATAATGAGCGGAAGTGAGCACTTTTGCATCAATAATCCCACGGCTCAGTGCAAACGATGCAAGCGATGTTCTAGTAAACTGCGATCTGCCTAATCCATAAGATATTACAAAATAAGACATACGACATTACGTAATACATCAGCATTTACAAAAACATTACGTAATATAAGACATTACATAGAAGATGCTTGCACTATATATGGGTCAAAGCCATCCAAAATGAAACTCTTCCAGCTAACTGAAGAGCTTGAAAATTTACAAGAAGCCGTTATAAATTTTTCCTTGCTGAATATGTTACTTACTCATTATAGAGAGAACTTCGTCATCATTCTTGGGTGGTAATTGTTGTCTTTAGTACAAGGTTCCATTGTTTATGAGCAATAAGATTTAGATATTTTTTTGCGTTCTTGCTGTATACTTTATTATTATACGCTTCCAGTATCTTCCTTATCACCGCTATGAATCTTTTCTCGAGCATGTCTTCTACCTACAGAACTGGAAAGTCGCTGTCTTTCTTGCTACTAAGTCATAGAACGGAAGATTGCAGGATCAGATAGCTTAATTTTTTTTACAGCCATACCATAGGACCTGCAATGAGAACGCAAAGACGACCGCCATTGCCCTCCTTTGGTATCTAAGGACTTCGGCCTAAGGCTGTCGTGTCCGCAAGAGTTAGTACTTTGGGTTACACAGGTCGGCTATACTTCTAATCACCGCCTGGCTGAGCGGCGGTGACCTGGAAGGATCAGCTCTGCGTGTCAGGTTGCAGTACAAATAAGTTCATGCGAAGCAGGTTAATTTGCATTGATTATTGAACAGAAGAAAGGAACGTTTGAGGATACCGAGAACCTTGCGGACCGACCGTGCCGCACGGTCTTGCACGGAAGAGTTAAATGCTTTTGCGTGTTATGCGTTTTTACCTGTGGCTAGGAAGTCAGAACTTTAGATAGCGCCATTGGACATCTAGTGATGATAAATCATTGCAGATGGTTATGTATAATCCATTGCATTCAAATTTAGATAGCTCTGTTAGAAATCCTACAGAAATAATTTTCCGCAAATGGTAAATTATTTTCCACTTCCTAGGAACTTCTATGAGGCAGAAAGTTAACGGCGATATTTGGCGTATAACTTTGTAGGACTTGCGTAAGCAACATTTACTTCGAGAGCTAATGTTAGAAAAGTTGTTGTGCAGAGCTTACACAGACGTAAAACATTAATTTTGTACATTTAACAAGATTTGTTTCTACGCGAATGATACTGTAATGAAATGAGGAAGATAATAGATGAATATCATTTGAGTAAATATTTCTTGCAAAACTACCAGTAGAGTGTTGAGAGACAGAAACAATGTGGCTTGCGGGTAATTTAAAATTCACTGTGGTGATCGGAGATCCCGTCGAGGTTCAAGGTTAATGAGAGGGTTTGCTACCGCAGCGATTCTTAGCCGCATCGCACCGAAGGTCAAATATTTCATTTCAGCATTTCTACCGGAAGGTCTTGAGTGACGGCTAACTCACATAAGTGAGTTCTGTGTCTCAAATTTATAAAGCACGCGCATCTTCAACCCTACACGGCTCGGATAAACTAATTCGCTCAGCCGTGTGACACTGGGCAAGAGACGAAGAACGAAAAGAGAAGACGACTGAAGATAAAAGCGCCCGTGCGGCTGGCCCCTTCCGGGGCCCTCCGCAGGGGTGAAGGTTGGAGTCCCGCGGAAAAGGTCGGCCAGCTCGATCGACGGCCCACCTCGCGGAACAGAAGGGTATATAGAGAACCTACCTAACCTAACAAACTAACCTACTCAGCAGGAACTGCGGCCAGTTGCAACATACCCTGCGGAGAAGGCACTAGGGGCCCTTGAGTTCGTGGGGCCTAAATATATTATGGCAGGGAAAGGGCCCGCCAGAATATACCCCTGAGGGCGAGATCTTGTCAATAGTGAAGGGGGTACTTATAAGGCACGTTCATTTTTCCCAATTCAATGGAAGTAATTTAATCCAATTAGCTTTAACTTCTTCAAAACTTCAATCCTCAAGGTTCAATTTGAGACTTTGAATTAAATTTTATTCATTTCTCGCATATTGTTTACACGGCAGACAGCTGAGACTTATTCTATTCAAAACTCTTGCTACACTGAAAACAATCAAAATGCCATCATAGGGACTCCCATAACTGCCACACAGGAAAAATTTAAAATGTCATATGGTAGACTCATTTGCCTGCTCATTGGAAAGATGTTCTACATATTGCATTGTCAACTTTCCGAAACAAAGTAGCTACTGGAAACATAAAAACTAATAAATGCTACAGTGATCGCTCCACTTGTTTGGTATGAGAATGACTCCGTTATATGTCACTCTAAGAAAATATATATACCGCATAAACAACTTTCTTGAATATTACATTTAAAAAGTCAATGTAACTAACCCATCATAGGCTCTCTCTAATGCCACGCTGAAAAAAATATATGCCGCTATAAAGACCCCTCTAAAGACTGCACCAGATGGACCAACTCATGTAAAATCTTTGGAAGGACACACCAGAAAATCAGAAAAATATAAATTCCCCGCCTATAACTCCCTATATTCCTATATACAACAAAAGGTGTACTCGTCCTGACTCCTTGTGATTACTCCTTCAATCATCATATAAAATACGATCAAAATGCCTCAGTAAAATTGTCCATTATGGTGCAGCGAGAAAAATATATTCTAATCGCCATTTTGAGTACTCAGTAAATGCCGCTTTGAGGTCCTATGCCCCCGTGATTACAAAGCCGCGTGCATTTAGGCATTTTTGCGTAGGCCGCGAGGTACGGCTGAAGAATGGCACAGTCACTACCACGGGGGCCATTAATCAAGACTAGTACAATGCAGAGAGACGAATGGCATGGCATGATGGCCAGCTCAAGGCTAACATGGGCACCGTGATGGACAGACCACCACCATAAAGTTAGACTGGAACTAGACCATAAAATACGACAGTGGTCACGTGCTTCTTCCACTGTGGCTTCTGGTGTGTTATTATTGAGATTATTGAGTAGAGAGTGGTATGAAAGATTGAATTTAGTTGTAACTAGGCTAAAATTGTTTTGGAGGTCATGCGCTTCTGCTACTGAAGCTTCTACAGTGGTCCTGCTGAGAATATTAAGTAAGTAGAGAACTAGATAAAAAGCTACATTTAATTGTAGCTGTAAAATACTTTGGTGCGTAGCTTCTACTACTGTAGCTTCTGATGTTGTATTATTGAGATAATTCAGTTGAGCGCCTGGTCATCACGTGGGAATTACAACTGATCGCACCAGCAATAACTTTAATAGCATAAAATGGGCTTAGCATCGGTTCCACTACAGTGTCCGTAGTTATAAATTTATCAGAGCTTGTAACCCATAATTGGATTGAGACATACTCGGAATATGGGAGGAGTAAACGTTCGCACTTGTCTGATGTGCGTTAAAACAGAAAACTGGAGAGAAAGTGATTTACCTTTAAGCTGCAAATTGTATTGAAGTTCACGTATTTCTGTCCCTGGAGCTACTGGAGTGGCGTTACTGAGATTATTGAGTAAAAGACAACCTGACAATTTTATTTTAACTTTAAATAGGCTGTAAAATTATTGGAGGTCACGTACATTTTGCTGCTTTCGTCTTTAAGGTAAAATTACTTTCAATTTTGACTGGCTGTGAGCAGGAAGCGGAGAGAAAAGTATAAATTAACTGTAAATCGGCCATACTTTACTTGGTTGGTCATGTACTTCGGTCATTACTGCCCCTAGCGCGACATTACTCAGATTATTGAGCGGCAGCGAGCACGAGACTGTAGGGACAGAATAAATTTGACTGTAACTGGGTCATAAATCGTGAGCGTGATCACCACCTCCTATCATCACCAGGCCATTTGCTTGACCTTACAACTGTGACAGAGAATGTATAGGATCGGGGACAGCGTATGTGCATTGTTGCTACAGTGATACTTGAACGTCCTTGTAGATGAATAGATGCTTGACCTTAAAACTGTGACAGTGAACGTATAGGATTGGGTCTGTGCATTATAGCTAAAGCGATACACTAACGCGCCTGGAGAGGGATGGACGCTTGACCTTAAAGCTGTAGTGTGTCAGCAAAAGTCATAGGATGCGCCTAGTGCACGTGACTATTGTGATATTGTAACGTAAACAAGGCGGTAAATTTTTTTAGACATCTTGGGCCACTTCTGGTCAAACAGTTAGATGGAGGGCCAAATGTATACATAGCTAGTTAGCTACTATGAAAACTATAATATTTTATATAGATACAGAAGGACCGTTTATTTTCGTGTAGAAATAAAATTTTAGGGATGGTATATGTGGTAGTGAATGTAGGATGAGTAATGATCCCATCGCTTTATAATTATTGTTTTTCGCTGCTGAGAGTAATTAGACGGCATAGTCAAATGCTTTGTAAGAATTCGTCTACATTGGTTTAGTAGCACCCAACTCACGCACACAGATGCTTGTTATTGTGTTTACGTTTGTCCTGTCTAGTGTTTACTATGTCATATGCTATTAGAATGTTTACAATGCTTACAATGTCTGTCTGTCGTATACCATTAGAATATCCAGCGGGAATAAAAGTTATCCGTTTATATCCGGTGTACGGCTAACAGAGAGCAAAATTATTGACCGTATAGAAATACAAATTTTATCATAAATAATCCATGTATCATGTTTTACCCTTATTGGAAAACCGGCGAATTTGATATTCCAATTATAGTTGTGATTATATTTACCCACTGACTGAATGTATTCTAGTGAAGTAGAATTCAGGCAGTTTAATAATTAATAGTTTGCAAAGTTTGGCTAGCTACTGTAGCTGCAAAATTTAAAACGAAACTATACTTAATGGTGTAGACAAGCACTTTACCTGACTCTCAGCTGCCAATGCCTATAACTGAAGGCTGTTTTAACGAGGCTTTACAGCCTGACTGCAAAAACTAAAGACTTTCTCCCCCCCCCCTATGGATATACTATAGGAAAAGAACCCCTAAAATAAAGTAACATGAAATTTGTAAATACGGCGTAATTTGGATGGTTAATTAATGCGACAGGCCTGGTTAAGTCGAACACGTCACGGAAGAAATCATAACCTAAAGTTTGTGAGTTACAGAGCTTATGTAACTACCTGGCTACAATTGATTCATATATGGTAAACAGTCAGACTTCTGAACCCAGGCCTGCTTCTCAAATATTCCTTAACCCTTTACTGGACGGCTAAAATCGCTCGCTAAAGAATATCGTAAATGAAGCAATCCTATATAGCCACTTACCACATACAGGGATAAGATAAGCGCGTAGTAACAGTAAACCTGCGAGACGTTGACATAAAATTCTGTATTGTTTCTTTACTTTACTGATATAGTATCTTCCTAATACATTCTTAAGTAAATGACGCTTGAAAGGTGAGCAACTGTCAATCATAGTTTTGTTAGTCTCAGCTAAACGAAGCCATAAATCTGCGCTTTGAAACTGGTAAATTTTTACGGAGTTGTACATTTTTAATTCTGTTAACTTTAAGAAGTTTTTTGGGAATCGAGGCTTATTTGGGCGACCGGACTCCGAGTAGCAGAAAATCAAGTTTTCTACAGGACAGGAGAAAATCCCGTAGGAAAAGCAGTGGAATTCATGACTGGGCAACACGGGGGTCATAACTCAAGGCTTTGTGAGCAGAGGGCGCAGCGTGGTGCATAATTAGGGAAGCGAGCGTGAGTAAGATTCCACTCACGCTGCTCAACTGTCGTTCATTTTATTTTATTTTTTTTTTCTGCAGTGCACTCACGACACCGCGGGCTATTTTAGGGCACAGCCGTGCTTTAGTACTTGGCGCACGCAAGCGTACGCAACTAATTTTTTTTAGATTTTTCTGTACCGACGGCATCTCCAGACAGTACCACATTTAATTGTAAAGGTACCTAAGGGAACCTACCACTACATAGCATTTGTCTGATAGCCCTTACGGCTCCTGATAAAAGAAAAGTAACTCATTCATTTATGCATTACTGATGAACTCTCCTAATTAAATTTTCGCTCTCAGTTATTGAAAGAAACGAATAAAGGTGTTTACTCTGCCGATATGTCTCATGATGCTCTATTTGTTCTTTAGTCTGAGCGGGAGCCCCTTCTATCTGTCTCTAAAAACGCCGACGGTTGTTCTAGTAACCGGTCTGAAGAGTTATTTCTTATATTTGATTTTGACTTTGAAAAATGCATTTTAATTATTGATAACGTATGACTGTATCTGTAGATACAATGCATCAGTGGCAAAGAATTGTCTTTGCTTTAACAAATTAATAATTCATAAGGGTGCCATGATAATACGAGCAGAAGTAGCTATAGAATGCAGTGGGCCTTCCTACATTGATCAAAATTAGCAGCGGTCTCTGCAATTCATTAAATGTTATCATGTGAATTTTAGTTACTGATGACCAATGGATGTTATGAAGGCCATTTCAGCATGATGAATGCTTCACGTAAACATACGAGGCTAGCAGTACAATACTTTCGCTAATAATTAGCACTGATGAAAGTTGTAATTAATAGAAAATACTGGTATGTTAATAAGATTAACAGTTGATAAGACTGCCGAATGATTATGGTAATTATGATGTTGCTATGAGCAATACCATAATTAAATAATCGATGACGATGTCACCAAGAAAATCATGCTAATATGCTGCAGATGAATAATTTTTTATAGCGCGATCTAAAATGATTCAATCAGTGTCCACCAATTTCCGCTTAATGTTTTATTTGAAAGCTAGTGGTTACTTTACATATATATATATATATATATACTATAGGTGGTCCGCGGGATACGAACCTGGGACCTCACGCATAGCGAGGCGCAACTGCAAGACCAGCACTGAGAATGCAAAAAGGCAAGCATGCAGTACGCGGAGTACTGCAGCCTGCCCCGCATCTCTACAGTGAGGATTTAACTTGCAGCGCTTACCTCTTATATGGA
>LQNS02278187.1:16958126-16973443 GCA_001587735.2 Parhyale hawaiensis
CCTGTCACGCTCTATGGGAATAACATAGGAGAAAATTCAGATTTCAAAATGTAAAAAAAAAAAGTGGGGTACCTTGGAATCTTTTTCTTCAGTATTAGATAGGGGAAAAATAGAACTAATAAGATAGGAGAAAATTCAGATTTCAAGAGGCGAAAAAAAAAGTTGGAAGCCTTGAAATATTTTTCTTCAGTATTAGATATCGGAAAAATGAGGAAGCCCAAAAGACGGCGGGGGATTTTGGTGAAGTGTTAATTTTTTGCCGTCATTTATAATGACGGCATGGGCCACTAGTATTACATATTTGTTATGAATTTTACGGCATAGAATCACAAAACGAATTAAGGTCATCTGAAACTGGGACCACACAATGCTTACGTAAGCACTACGTACCTGATGCAAAGATGTGCCGTTCGCATATCGTTTATGCGACCGTATCTATGCTAACGACTCTAAATATGTAACGGAACGTCATGTGCGATGATTATCCGCTAAAGAAGTTGGGCTTGCGATTAAAGAGTGTAGCACCGATGTTACAAACCCTAGATTTACTCTATCAGAAGCTCAGCTCCTTATTTCAATACTTTCAAGGTCTTTACGATTTTTCCGTGATGTACACCATCAAGATATATAATTTTGTGGTACAGATTGTATGAAATAGCAATAATTAGTCCGCACCTCCATGCTGGAGCGAGATAGATGACTGTATAATAGACGAGGTCCAGTTGGAGTTTTGCACACAGTTGCACTGCTCGACTTGTGATAATGTCTCTACATGACACTCCAGGTGTGCACCGCTTCCCAATCTAAAATTTCTAGACTTTTATCCGATGTTCACTATTTACTAGGAGGGTGCCAATAAATGCCTATAAATTTCCGATTGGGTTGTGATCAATACGGGAACCCAAGATGAGTTTTATCTACAGTGCATGGAACAGCTAAGAGCAAATACTTGAAGAGGAGAAGCTTTATTGTTACCTGATTTAAGCACATGATTGGAATTAATTACTTAAGCATGGCTACAAGGTAGAAATACATACAGTTACATGATTAGGGAATAAAATTTTCTAAACATGTTACCTGCGTTAAAAATATGATATTGGAAATAGTTACTTGAGTAGAAAGCAACAAGTTGAAAATAGTTATATGAGTAGGGCACCAGGTTGGAAATAGTTGCGTGCGTAGATAAGCAACAGGTTGAAAATAGTTACCTGAGTAGGGCACCATGATCTGCCGTCAGATAGAGCCACGCAGCCTGAGTAGCTGAGGCCAAAGTAAAAGTATGGAAATACGCAGTTTTGACTATCGTCCACAGTTGGGCACGATCTGATTTCTGTTGGGAAAAAGTGTATTATTTTTAAAGAGGTAGAACATTCATGATTTAGAATTTCCTAAATTGTATGTAGTGACCTACAGAGCACATTTTGATAATACAATTACGAGTAAAGAAAGTTAACTGACTTATTTTACTGTATTTTTTTACTACTTTGACTACTGGCACGAGCTGGCGATTTACTTTAGCAGAAAAATCCCGTGAATTTCTACACAATTTATGTTTTAGTCTAAAAAATGACTTTAATGAAAATATATACAAAATTTCTCATATCAAGGTATGTGTAAATTAACTTACAAGTAACGTAGTGACTACCTATTTTGTCAACACTCCTACTAAAAAAGTAAACCTGACTGAGTGCCTATTTGACTGAGCGCCTATTTGAATGCAGTCCATAATAATTTTAAGCATAACAAAAACAGCGTTGTAAACTGCGCCTCAAAACTTACATGTACATGCGCTGAGTAACCTATGAACATCGCTTCACTTCTCTCATAAAAAACAATATTTCATGTTTTCCATAGAACCGAAAAGTCACACTTCAGTGGTGCTAAATAATTGTCTGTAAGAGCCAAATGAAAAAGCAAAATAGTATTAACCTGTGGTTGTTGGTGGCCTAGTTGTAGTTGTGGTGGTCGTTGTAGTTGTAGTAGTTGTGGTTGTTGAGGTCGTGGTTGTTGTAGTAGTAGTCGGCGTGGTGGTGGTGGTAGTTGGCTCCCCTGTAGTAGTAGGCTCAGGCTCCACGATTTTTTGGCTCTTCCGTGAGTTTAAGGAATTGATTTTCCTGTGAAAAAATTGTAGCAATATATTGTGAATTGTAGGGAGTATAAAATGAGGGCTTTTATCAGTAGATACATATAAAAATACATTAGAATTGGAAAAGAATGTTGGCAATTTAGATGCAGCAGAAAAGTGGGCATTGCGGTGAGATGTACTGCTAAACTGAATGTAAAACAACATGAAAATCCACTAAAACTGAACGTTAGTTATTTTATTTCCATGCTCAGTGTCCTTCCTCACCAATAGTCCTGCGCAGTAAAAGGTTTATAGTCTTTGTCTACCACCCATGGAGCTTTCTCGTCGTAGCCCTCGCAGCTTCCTGTGTAAAAACAATATTCATTAAATTAGCATGTATGCTCTATTACATTATATATATAATCACCCACAAAAGCGTAGAGAGAGAAGAAATTTCACATTGAGCAGTAAGCAACTCCAGATGCCCTCCTCAAAAAAAAAAGAGGTTAGGATCAACACTCTTGCAGACACCATTTGCTGTTGGTTGAAACGC
The DNA here is from genome assembly GCA_001587735.2 of Parhyale hawaiensis. Taxonomy (NCBI): domain Eukaryota; kingdom Metazoa; phylum Arthropoda; class Malacostraca; order Amphipoda; family Hyalidae; genus Parhyale; species Parhyale hawaiensis. The sequence continues at coordinate 16,960,745 of LQNS02278187.1, forward strand.
TTGCAATTCTGTGTAACCGAGCCCATGTCCCGGCAATGAACTCAGAGTGGAAATTGTTTGGAAAATCTAGCATGAATACATAAAAGCTTATAGTTAATCTCCTGTGTACGAAACGAAATGCGGATTTCATTAAGCAATTCACTGTAGGCTACTAAGAGCACGTTTGATTGAGAACCAAATTTAAGTTATCAAGGCTTGAGTTGGCCCAAACCTTAGGCAGGAGCCTGGCTTCTACTCGCTGAACAGAATTTCGGGCTTTGACCCTCAAACGGCTAATCTTGCTTTCTAAAACAGAGTTTTCAGCAGGCTGCTCAAAAACGCGTTGCTTCTAACACTTGCAACATGATCCAAAAAGGTAACAAATACTGTAAAGCTCCTGTTTGAAATTTCGAACAAGTTAAACTTCGAAGGAAAGATTCGCATTTTGGTCACTGCTACAACTTATGGTGAGGAGTTACCACGTTTAGACCGTAAATATATTTTCCCCAACACAACCCTTAACGTTCTTCAAGGTATGGCAGGATTATAAGAATCCGTCGAAGGAGGCTTACAATGGATCGAACTTGCTCTAAAAACTCTCATGAAAGATAAAAAAAAATACTTAAAGTTCTGACCACTGCTGTTTTGCTCAGTAAACCAAAATAATCAAGTTATGTCACACATTTATCACTGTTCTCCGAATAGAGATAGATTGACGAAGTGATAGGAAGCGCTTACTCACCTTCGCCACTACACCTAATGCCACTGTTCCACGAAGTGCTTATCACTGAGCTGTTTCAACTAGTTTCCACAAAATTTCCCTAATTCAACTACAAAGGAAGTTGAAAGATATGACTTGCTCGGATCAATTCCCTTACTTGCAATATCGGCACCCCATCAAACCTGTCCTAACTTCGCTCGACAAAAGTTTTTTTTTTACTTTATTTTTAGCTGCCAGAATAAAATTGTATCTTCACTTTTATATAGTCAACATACAGTACATGCGTATAAAGGGGTTTAAATATGTATATGCAATTGCTGTTTGGTATTTTTCTCGAGACTCACATGAGACATTAATAATTACTGCAAAAGATGTAAAGAGCTTTGTGAGCTATGAAATAAATGCTGTACTCCCACCACATTTCGTTCCATTTAAACACAGAGATATTAATGTTTTAAATTTTATTCATTATAATGGCATTACCCCCCCGTATCTTGATTGGTTAAACCTAACCATCTGCAGCAAAATCTATCAGAACACCAATGTATTGCATGCGTGTGTGCCTTGCGTGTGCATATATAAAATTTGTTGACTGGTTGTCAATAGCTGAGACATAAGCAAATCTCGAGAGCCTTGATATATAACTGGAGATTTTGGCGATCAGGTGAAGGATTCGGCTGCAACCTAAAGTCCGCTGCAAATGCTAGTTGTTTGTCCTTTTTTCAACTCTCAGCGTTTGTATGCGATGCTGTGTCTGTTTAAAAAGAAACTGAAGGGTTTCTAAGTTTCCATTCACTATGAATTTGAGGAGACATAAAAAACTTTATTAGTGACAGCTGCTTGCCAGCTGGCATGCAGGCTAACAATTTATCTACTCTCTTAGTAGCCACAAAGTTGGGCTTAAATAAACACAAAGAAACATTCGAACACTGAGAATTGAAGCCTAGGACAAAATACCACCGTGTACAGCGGGCCTTATATGTACATAAATGATAGAAAACTGCCAAATAAATACCGCACTTAGCACGGGAGCTAGGAAAAAAACACAACTGAATTATATACGTAGTTGAGCAAAGGATCTGCGGGGCCCAAACTCATGCCCAGATTTAAGGATAGTTTCACAAAATTGTTGGCTAGTAGCCACATTAGAGCATCAGGAACTTTTGCCTCGGGTATTCATAGCGCTGTACTTACCTCCAGTAGAAGCCTGCTCTAGTTCAGACAGAGATCCAAACTTGCTGTTGATGAGCGACTCTAACTTGATGACGTTGAAGTTGCACACCGTCACTGCCGGAAACAGTACCTCGTCTTGTTCCAGGAGCTGTGGTAGGATTTCCGTTAGTAGTAAAATGGGTAATGTGACAACTGCAGTAATTCCGTATGGTAGCCCCACTATGGGTAACAAATATGTTAATTTGTTAGTTTCACTGTGTACAGGATTTTCACTAGTGCAAAAAAAGTCATTCATATTCATGCTTGAAATTATAGAAATCACCTCAGCATATTTCGGAAAAAACAGTAACTTTTCTAATGTTTAGTGGGCTATTTCAGTTACAAATACCGTAAATGAGGTAGAGGCTCCTGTGCAATTTCTCTAATTCGACTAGACAGAAAAGAGATTTATATTCGACAAACAAATTTCATTTTACACACCTCTATTGTAACTTGTTTCTTGTACAAAAGATATTCCTGAGTGAGGTTAAGGATCTGCAGGATTAAGAAGAGAAACAGCAAGATGGAGATGGCTGCCCAAATCAGTCGGCGAAGATGGGTACGGCCACTTGTAGCCCTGCCAACGAATCATACTTTAATTACCTTCGCCTAGGAGGCTATGTTTTCGTCGGGTTTGTCTGTCTGCTATTCTGTCTATCTGTTTGTCACCAAGATAACTCAAAAAGTTATGGACGGATTTTGACGAAATTTACAGGGATTTTTAGGTATGTTAGGAGAAACAGATGATTAACTGTTAGTGAACATTCGTTCATCCGTTTGTTTTTTGTTTGTTTGTCTGCCATAACCATAACTGAAAAAGTTATACACGAATTTTTATGAAATATACATGAGTTGTTAGGTGTATCACGATAAGTATAGAACCAAATTCCTGTGAAGATGTGTCGGTTTATCGCCGTGTTTGATTTTATGCTTGTTAGCGCAATAACTCACAAATTTTTAAATGGATCTTTATGAAATTTACAGGAGTTGTTAGTAAATGTTAAAAGACATAATAGATTAAATTTTGGTGCAGATCGATTGGTTTGTTTGCATTTTGATTTATGTTTGTTAGTAGCATAACTCAATAAGTTATGAACGGCTCGTTGAAAAAATTGCAGAAACTGTTAATACTATCGAAAGGCAAAATGATTTAATATCGGAGTTGATACAAAGAAAGTCATGGTTTCAAAGCTGACTTAAATTTTTCGTTACCGTTGGCTTACTTGGCGGAGTTTTTCGCTCGCAGAGTGGTCTTGTTCTTTATAGGCCTATATGAAATTATATCACCAGTTATAATACTTAATATTAGAGCGCTTTCGTTTGGCATGCAAATTAAGAGTTCAAGGCTTGACTTCTCCGGAACTGCAGACAGAAGCGCTGACTTTGCCCTTCAGAATCGCGTTGCAAATTTTAGAAGCAGCCCGATGAAGTTGAGCTTGTTAGCAACGCCATATTACCGAGCAAGATGAGTTTCTGAGTCTCAGGAGTAACCGATTAAGGGTCAACGCCTGAAAAGCTATTGAAGGGAACGAAACCAGCGTACCTGCCGGACGCTTAGAATCAGTGAAGCCTCGAAATCCTCGATTTGTTGCTCAATACAATGATTCAGTTCTTGCATGGTCAACATGGTAAATGTGACATGCGTCATGCTGGTGAAGAGCGCCGCCAAATGCTGAAGATATTAATAGAGCCGTAAATTAACAAATTGTTTGATTCGCTCCCTGTGATCAAGGTTTCTAATAGAATGATCTTCAAAGTATGCAAACCTCCAATCTTAAACACTGGTTTGCTAAATTAAACCGAGTTCGTATGGCAAAAAAGTAGAGGATTGGGTTTAAGGCCGTCTGAAGGGAAATCGGTTTGCGATTAAGGCTTTAAGCTCGATCTAAATTAGTGAATGCAAAGCTCAATAGTGGAGTTCCAGATAATCTATTGAAATTCAGTTTTTCTCAGCTGGATGACAGCGGGTAGAACGAACACGGTACTGGATTAGATACTATTTAGGGTCTTGCAGTTACTAGAGAACTACGCGAATCAGGAAATTGCACTGCAGTAGACCAATAAAGTGGTTTCGAAATAGGTATTAGTCTCTTAAAATTCTACATTTGACACATCAAGAATAAAACCTGTTTTTTTTACGATATAGTGGAACGATTAAAAAAAACACACACAGTGTGATACACGGAACTAGGTTCAAGGTTCACCAATCAAAATATTGTACATGGAACATTTGGTCTGCATTATTTAAACTTATTTGTAAAGTACCATTTGAGTCAATACTCCGATATGCATACCTCGGAAAAGCGTGGCCACTGAATTTGTTGCTCAGGAAATCTTCTGTGAGCTCCTTGAGGTTGTCGGGATCTTCTTCATCAGAGTCGTCCGTGGCCTTACCTAAGAGTCTCTGGCGCTCGTCTCCCTTCATCTGAGAGCAGTAAATTGGGTCACATTTTTCTTCCAGCCATTTCATGTTTTAAATAGAGTTATTCCCACGAAAAATTGGCCATTTTCCCATGGAACCGCTGTAGAAAATGAGGTGAACACTATTGTACTGCTGCAGGTTTTTCCCCCATGTTGCAGTTCTAGGGGAAAAGCCTTTAAAGCAGCGTAGCCGGCTTGATAAAAGTAAGGACATTCCTTCATTGCTCACGGTCCACGTTTGTAAACGTTACAATATGCGCTATTTTACGAAAAGTGATTCTTAAACAATATGTAGCAGGGAGAGAGCGAGGATGTACAGGCAAAGGTACCGGGAGTGTTCCCACTGTCTATTTCGCTAAGTTTCTGCTTTTATGTTGAAACATAGAAAATATCAAGGGCGTCCAGCAAACTTCAGCAGCCGACGAGATGAATATTTAAATGTAAAGAATGTCAACATGTTAGCTGTAAAACTGAAGTATTACATTAGTATTACTTATGTGAAATAATCTAATTAGTCGGTTTATATAGTGAGGAGTTAATACGACTCCACAGTAATAAAATGCACTTATTTCTAACAGTTGTGACTCATTACAGTCCACCACGAGTCATGTACACAGTTTCAAAGTTTGAAACTACGCATATTTACTACCTGAATAGTAAGATAACTTTTTTTGAACACTTTCAGCCGACGGGTTTTATTCTGCCACTTTTGGCTCCGTATTATATTCTGGTCGCAAGAGTAAGTGTTGATGAAACTCAAGTTATCTGTCGCTAAACTTTACGACGGTAAAGCAGGGAAAGTTTTTGCCCTTCTTGGTGCTTCGAACTGAAAATTAGGTCATTGTTCAACAAGATAATGCTGTCATCGTTGACATCGAGCAAGCCGAAAAATGGTTGTGATTTAAATTTCAAAATATCAGCGAATAGGATTCGCCAGCAAAATTTCCTGATCTGAATTCGTTGAAGAACTTAGGAGGAATTTAGTTGAGTTGTGTTTTTTAAAGGAATTATCGGCTACTTGAAAGCGCAAACGTACTGCTGAAGTGCAAACGGAAACGTTGACGAACAATTTATTTTTCATTTAGTAAACGTAATTTATTAAGTCAATGACGAATGGTGAAGGCAGGAAAAGGTGTGAAATGTACGAAGAACGTTTTTAAGTATCAAATACTGTCGGATAGTAATCATACAATTTTATGATAATTTACGGCAACTGCCATTTTCTATTAGGTATTTTATTTCAATTCATATACATCCAAGTGCTAAGTTTCCTGCCACATTAAAAAATTTCTATGAAAATATGAGACAAAAACGTAGGAAGTTTCGAGGAAATCTACGTGTGTTTTGCACTCACTTCCGCAGATTTTCACAGTTTCATAAAATAGCTGGCAGTACTCACTTGTGAACGCTTCCGGCCGCCCGTACTTTGCACAGTTGCCGCAGACAGTCCGGATATGACCGTGTGGCCGGGAGTGGCTGGACGAGACCGCCGGGAATTTGGTGATGACGGTTCCGACAGCCGGTGCCCAGGCTGCCCGTCGTCCCCTATGTATTCCGGACTGTCGGTGAACCGCACCACAGACTGGGGCACGATATTTTGTTCTTGCACTTCAGGTGGCTGGGAAGACTTGGTATCTTCAGTTGTAGAGTTTGAACGTATTGATGAAGACAATTTGTCTTGATCAGTGCGAGAATGTGAGGGCGAATGACTTCGCGCAGGTGACAATTGCCTTGGCGAATTTTCTAAAGACTTTTGATCTTTTTCAGTTAGTTGTTCAGAAGAACTTTGGCGAGATGATTGACAAGCAGGCGAATGTGACAAAGAAGTATGATCAGGCGAGGACTGTAGATTTGGTACTTTGTCTTTATGTGAAGTCTGTTCAGTAGACAGCGGTGCAGGCGACTGCTGTGCACTGGACTGTGGTGCAGGCGACTGCTGTGCACTGGACTGTGGTACAGGCGACTGCTGTGCACTGGACTGTGGTGCAGGCGACTGCTGTGCCTTGGACTGTGGTGCAGGCGACTGCTGTGCACTGGACTGTGGTGCAGGGGACCGCAATGCAGGCGTAGACGCTGCAGAGCTGCCGATGTCCCCTGCGTAGGATTTGTACATACAGCGCTGAGGTGTCTGCGTGTATATAAAAATAAGCCATTATTATTCTCGTCGATGTAACAAAAGCTTAACGAGTATCGAATAAAGATTGGAAAGCCTTTCACTCAAAACCTCAGTAATGACGGCTTTTTATATAAACACTCTGTTGTATGTGACACACCGAGAGTCGTGACGTCGACAGAGCTGTCATGAAGTCAAACTGGCAGCAGAAATTGTCATTGATTTGAGCCAATAGGCAACGTGGCCTTTGTCGGCCGGGGCACTGACACCCTCTCCCGCAGTGTATTAGTCTATTGCTCAGATACATCAGTCAGATACATCAGTCTATTGCTCAGATACATCAGTCAGATACATCAGTCAGATACATCAGTCTATTGCTCAGATACATCAGGAGGATGAACACATTTCGCTAAATCGGTCTAGCCGATCAGGGCACAAAGGTAAATTTCACGCAAAACGTTCAAGAGTCCAAGGGAGATTCACCTATAATATAATTAGTGAAGAAAATGACAGATAGCGGAAAAATAAACGATGATCTGATGAGCAAAGAGATTAAAAAAGAAAAACTCGTTAAGGCCAAAAAAGAATTTTATATTCAAATTTGTTAGCATTATTTCATAGGAGGAGTAATGTACATGTACGCCTGTTTTTGCCACGGGTCAAAATTGATCTATAAAATCTGATGTTGTTTGTGCCTTCTACCTTCTATTGTATTTGCCTTTTCTCTTTTATGTCTTTTTTTTCACTACAGAAGACTCATCTCAAGGGCTCCAAATCAATGCCTATACTGAAGCTGTAGTGCTATATAAGTGTTCATATTACCATGAGAGATGTTGACCTTTTCAGCTGTTAGGAGTCATGTTGTCATGCCACTATTGCAGTGAGACGAACTGTGCAACTGTAGTTAGAAGCAGTTTTACACGTAGCCACAGGAATCATCCAGAAACATTAGAGTGTAATTAAGTCTTCATTATCATAGCTGTAAAAATCTCTCTAAATCCCTAGAAGTGAATATGAAGCATTTGCAGATGCAACTGTAGAAATCTCTCAAAAACTTACTACTGTATAATATTGTAGTTCCACGCTCAGTAAGAGACGTCACAGCGGGAGTGGATTTATCCAGATAGAATGAGATTCAAAAGAACAGCATCGATCATATTAAGTCGCTAATGAGACAGTTATTACCTATCGCGCGGCCATTACCTCATGTCGTGGCGTCATTTTATACCAGGGAGTGTGGGTGACCTCGCACGAGTCAGTGCTCGTGGTCCTGCTGGTAAAACTAAGCGACTGTTGCTCTAAGGCAGGGGTTCTCAGAGAGGGGTCCCGGGACCCCCAGGGGTCAGTGCAACTTTGATAGAGGGTCCACAAAATTTAACGAGTAGTCAATTAAAGATGGAGTTACACTTACTACTAAGTTGAGGTATTTATTTTCCGGGGAACGCATGTGAGGGGGTCCTCAGTTTATTATTATTGTCTTCCAACAAATAAAAGTGATTCTTGGTTAAAAAGAAAGTCTGAGAACACCTGCGCCAAGCAAGTTTAAAAATGTTTACATTTGACATCGTATTGACAGCTTAGTAATTACAAATAGATATCAACATTTGCAGTCGTAGTAATTTTTAGTAATTGCAATATTTTAGAGATAGAGTGATCTGCAGTCAATAGAATTATCAGATTTACGAGAGAGACATCAACGTGTCTTTTATTATAGCGCTGCTAATACAATTGCGCTAACAACCTTGCTGCGGAATTCTTTTGAAAAATATAAAACTAGAGCACTCTGAGAGCGAATACCTCCGTCAAGTAAGGCAACGGTAACGAAAAATTCAAATTGGCTCTGAAACCATGATTTCTCTGGTATCAAGTCCAAAATCTAATCATTTGTGCCTTTTAATAGTATTAAGAGTTTCTGCAATTTATTTCAAGATCCTTTCATAACTGTTTGAGTTATACTGCTAACAAACATTATAACAAACATAAGTCAAACATGCAAATGACCCAACCGATCTGCACCAAAAATTACCCATTTATATCTTTTAACATTACTAACAACTCCTGTAAATTTCATAAAGATTCAGTTAAAACTTTTTCAATTATTGCGCTATCATACATTAAATCAAACACAGCAACCAACATAAGAACGATCGAACAGATCATCACAAAAATTTCGTCATTTACTCTTTGTAGTATACCTAACAACTCATGTAAATTTATAAGAATCTGTCCGTAACATTTAGAGTTATGGCATTGAGAAAAATGAGGCAGACAAACAAACAAACGGATGGACGGATCTGTTTCTCCTAACATACCAAACAATCCCTGTAAATTTCGTCAATATCCGTCCATATCGTTTTGAGCTGTCTTGGTAACCGACAGAAAGACAAACTGACAGACAGACAGACAAACCCGATGAAAACATAACCTCCTTGGCGGAGGTGATTATCATTATTATCAGAGCAGAGTTTTGTTGGCATTTTCCCTAAATACCATTTTAATAATACTCTCATGATTGCAAATGCCGTATGATACATTGGCAGAAATGTGAAGTATCTACTTTCAATAATGGTAGCACACGGCCATGCTCGTTTTGGTTTTAACCTTGTTCCTGAAATTGCTGAAAATTGACACCATATACTGAATAATCACAATGGCTATTTTCGGCAGTCAATCAATTGTAGGGTAAGAAAGTTTACCCTGTGTGTGCAGGAGCCATCCACCAGAGAAAAGTATTCGTCGATGTAGCACAGGTATCAGTAATTGGAGGCAATTTAGCGCTTCACCCCGTTAGTAGATGAATTAAGCCTAAGTTTTTTGAAAAAAATATTGCTATTTGTTGTGTTCCCAAATGCGTATAGTACAGGTGCTGAAAAGATAGCCCTTACACTGCTCCTTTGAGGAAGTTGGGTATCATGCTCTTCTTCATGTTAAACCGGGTGGTCAATTGAGGCATGCCAGGGTAAAAAAACAAGGGTTTTTGTTTATCGTATTAAAAAAAAAAAATCTATGCAGTGAGCTAACAGAGGTTGGTATAAATTGTGTTAAGAAAGAATAAATCCAGCACTGTTAGGAAGAATTGCATCTGGTAGGACCAAAATAAGAAGAGTTTCATGCAGTTTCATCAGAGCGTGTCGACATAGAGTGCCGCATTCTGGAGCTCAGAATATACGGTGCCGGTCGTTGTATGTAGTAAAGGGTCCACCTCAGCTTCAGGCAAATATACTGTAATATATGAGCCTATAGTTTAAGTTAAGCACTCATTCTAGCTAAAGTGAGCCTATGTTAACCAGCCTAACGTATTGTTAACTAAGCTAACCTATTCTAACCTTGCTTAACATATGCTCTCAGGTAAGCTACATACCATCCCGGGACCTAGTATGCAATGACGCAACTCCACAGGCAAGGGCCGGGGTGGCAGCATGCATATAGCGTGCAGGGCGGCCGCTACAGCCCTTAAGTCCTTTATTACAGACAGCATAATCGCTGGAGGAAGCTAATCTTGCCAGCTATGATCCATTGCGATTGCCGATTGACCTTCACTCCGGCTGCAGCCCTGGTTCTTCAGCACATAATCGCAACTAAAGGAACATAAAAGTGACTCATAAAATAACAATAATGACACTGGTATATTTTATTGATTCACAACGGTAGCTATTGATCCTAAACGCATCTAATTCCTTAGTCTATATATCGTATGATTATAATCTCCCGATATCATTATTAGTACTAGAGCACTCTGAGAGCGCATACCTTGGCCAAGCATTGCAATTTTAGTAAAAAATGGAAACAGGTCGTGAAATTAGGATTTCCTTTTTTTAATAATCACCAAAATTTCTTCATTTGTGCCTCTTGACAGTAACAACAGCTTCTGTAATTTTCTTGAGTATCAGTTCATAACTTTTACAGCTATGATCTGACGAACATTGGGACAAACATTAGTCAAACACACGAACTGACCAACCGACCATTGCTAAAATTCGGTAATTTGTGCCTTATAATATTTGGAACAATTTCAACAAATTTCCAGAGTATTTGTCCATAACTTTTCAATTTATTTTCTGACAAACAGCCTCACACGCAAACGAATGAACCAATCATCGCAAAAATTTGGTCATTTGTGTCTTAACATTTTAAACAATTCCTTCACATTTCATGAAGACCCGTTCATAACATTTTGAGTTATGTTACCAGCAAACATAAAAACATGCAGAGACAAACAAACAAATAAATGATCAGTCAGATCAACGTAAATATTTGGCCATTTGCTCCTAGTATCGTCCCCAACGATTCCTGCAAATTTCATAAAGGCCCGTCTATAACTTTTTGAGTTATGCTACCAAAAAATATGGATAAATAAAGAAGCAAACAAACGGCTAAACGGATCTTCACCAAGGTTAATTATCTGTTTCTACAAACATACCTAAAACCTTCTCTGCAAATACCCATGGCCTACTATAAATATTTGTAATAGGCCATGAAATACCGTAATGTTCCGTCCACACCTTTTGAGTAATCTCAGTGACATATAAACTCGGCGAAAAAGTAACCTCCGCGGCGGAGGTAATTACTGGATTCATTGCGTTCTTTAGCCATTTTTGATAACTGACGAAGACAGAAAAAATCAGTGAAAAGTACCGAACTTATACACAGCGGTGTCATTGCAGATCTATTTCGGCCTTTGTTGCAATGTTGACAATTTATATTCAGGGACGCAGAGAAACAATAATGCTAAAGATCGGTATGCTTTGTGAGAACTTCAGTCTGTCGCTCTATGTTGGTGCCACAAATGGCAACACTGGTGGCTTAGAACTTTACAGTCATCCCTCTATGTATTCCAAATGCATCCGTCGATTTAATATCAACGGCCTGCGAATGTAATCCCAATAGCTACTGACGGTGTCTCTGTAGCCCATCCTTAATTTTCGGTTATCGACAAAAATGAGTTACTGATATATATATTTTTTTGCCATGACGCTGTCTCTTTATGCAACCAAAAATTCTTCTCCTTGAGAAAAGCGAGTCGTTTTAGTTACTGTTCCAAATTTCTAAAATTATGCGCCTAAGATTACGACAAGTGATCAGTATTTTAGCACATCAAAAACTAATTTCCATCAATATTTTTAAAAGATTTGGAGCATTTTCCCTAAGAGCTGAGCTTACAGTTTCTCACTGGTTCTTGGAGTAGATTGGATGGATTGCACTATCAACACTACAGCAATCATGGAGGCTGGGATGATCAGTGTAGCTCCAATACTGAGTCCTGCACTGCTTATAGTGACTTATATCCGACGACACGATGCTCTTATGCTCAGTTTAGCTATAGGGTTGCATCATTTGTACATAAATTTCATCCCATAAACTTCTTGTTTGACACAACCCTGTGTTCTACTACTAATTGTAAATAAAATTTATACTGATTAAACGGGAAAGTTATCATTATGGTCCTCATACTGAGCGGAAGCGAGCACTTTTGCATCAAAAATCCCACGGCTCAATGCAAACGATGCAAGTGATGTTCTAGTAAACTGAGATCTGCCTAATCCATAAGATATTACAAAATAAGACATACGACATTACGTAATACATCAGGATTTACAAGATTTACAAAAACATTACGTAATATAAGACATTACATAGAAGATGCTTGCACTATGGGTCAAAGCCATCCAGAATGAAACTCTTCCAGCTAACTGAAGTGCTTGAAAATTTACATGAAGCCGTTATGAATTTTTCCTTGCTGAATATGTTACCTACTCATTATAGAGAGAACTTTGTCATCATTCTTGGGTAGTAATTGTTGTCTTTAGTACAAGGTTCCATTGTTTATGAGCTATAAGCTTTAGATATTTTTGGCGTTATTGCTGTATGCTTTATTATTATTATACGCTTCCAGTATCTTCCTTATCACCGCTATGAATCTTTTCTCGAGCATGTTTTGTACCTACAGAACTGCTGCTAAATCATAGAACCAACAGTAGGCTGCAGGATCAGATAGCTTAATTATTTTGCAGCCATACCATGGAACCTGAAATGAGAACGCAAAGACGACCGCCATTGCCCTCCTTTGGTATTTAAGGACTTCGGCCTAAGGCTGTCGTGCCCGCAGGAGTAAGTACGCTGGCTTACACAGGTCGGCTATACTTCTAATCACCGCCTGGCTGAGCGGCGGTGACCTGGAAGGATCAGCTCTGCGTGTCAGGTTGCAGTACAAATAAGTTCATGCGAAGCAGGTTAATTTGCATTGATTATTGAA
>LQNS02278187.1:16973460-16989749 GCA_001587735.2 Parhyale hawaiensis
TCTAATCACCGCCTGGCTGAGCGGCGGTGACCTGGAAGGATCAGCTCTGCGTGTCAGGTTGCAGTACAAATAAGTTCATGCGAAGCAGGTTAATTTGCATTGATTATTGAACAGAAGAAAGGAACGTTTGAGGATACCGAGAACCTTGCTGACCGACCGTGCCGCACGGTCTTGCATGGAACAGTTAAAAGCTTTTGCGTGTTATGCGTTTTTACCTGTGGCCAGAAAATCAGAACTTTAGATAGCGCCATTGGACATCTAGTGATGATAAATCATTGCAGTTGGTTATGTATAATCCATTGCAGGCAAATTTAAATAGCTCTGTTAGAAATCTTACAGAAATAATTTTCCCCAAGTGGTAAATTATTTTGCACTTCATAGGAACTTCTATGAGGCAGAAAGTTAATGGCGATATTTGGTGTGTGACTTTATAGAACTTACGTAAGCAACATTTGCTTCAGCAGCTAATGTTAGAAAAGTTGTTGTGTAGAGCTTACACAGATGCAAAACTTTAATTTTACACATTTAACAAGATTAGTTTCTACGCGAATGATACTGTAATAAAATGAGGAAGATATTAGATGAATATCACTGAAGTAAATATTTCTTGCAATGCTACCAGTAGAATGTTGAGAGACAGAATCATTGTGGCTTGCTGGTAATTTAAAATTCACTGTGGTGATGGGAGATCCCGTCGAGGTTCAAGGTTAGTGAGAGGGTTTGCTAGCGCAGCAGTTCTTAGCCGCATCGCGCCGAAAGTCAAATGTTTCATCTCAGCATTTATGTCGGAAGGTCGTGAGTGACGGCTAACTCATATAAGTGAGTTCTGTGTCTCAAATTTATAAAGCACGCGCATCTCCAACCCTACACGGCTCGGCTAAACGAATTCACTCAGCCGTGTGACACTGGGCAAGAGACGAAGAGCGAAAAGAGAAGATGACTGAAGAAAAAACGCCCGTACGGCTGGCGCCTTCCGGGGCCCTCCGCAGGGGGGAAGGTTGGAGTCCCGCGGAAAAGGTCGGCCAGCTCGATCGACGGCCCACCTCGCAGAACAGAAGGGTATATAGAGAACCTACCTAACCTAACAAACTAACCTACTCAGCAGGAACTGCGGCCAGTTGCAACATCCCCTGCGGAGAAGGCACTAGGGGCCCTTGAGTTTGTGGGGCCTAAATATATTGAGGCAGGGAAAGGGCCCGCCAGAATATACAGCTGAGGGCGAGATCCTGTCAATAGTGAAGGGGGTACTTATAAGGCATGTTCATTTTTCCCAATACAATGGAAGTAATTTAATCCAATTAGCTTTAACTTCTCCAGAACTTCAATCCTCAAGGTTCAATTTGTGACTTTGCATTGAATTTTATTCATTTCTCGCAAATTGTTTACACGGCAGACAACTGAGACTTATTCTATTCAAAACTCATGCTATACTGAAAACAATCAAAATGCCATCATAGGGACTCGCTTAACTGTCACACAGGAAAAATTCAAAATGTCATATGATAGACTCATTTGCCTGCTCACTGGAAAGATGATCTACATAATGCATTGCCAACTTTCCGAAATAACGTAGCTTCTGGAAACATGGAAATTAATAAATGCTACAGTGATCGCTCCACTTGTATGGTATAAGAATGACTCCATTCAATATCACTCTAAAAAAATATATATACCGCTTAAACAACTTTCTTGAATATTACATTTAAAAGGTCAAAGTAACTAACCCATCATAGGCTCTCTAATGCCTTACTGAAAAAAGGATATGCCGCTGTAAAGACTCTTTTGAAAATTGCACCAGAAAGACCAACTCGGGAAAAATCTTTGGAAGGATATACCAGAAAACCATAATAGTATAAATTCCCCGCCTATAACTCCCTTTATTCCTATATATAACAAAAGGTGTACTTGTCCTGACTACTGATGATTACTCCTTCAATCATCATATAAAATATGATCGAAATGCCTCAGTGAAATTGTCCACTATGGTGCAGCGAGAAAAACATATTCTAATCGCCATTTTGAGTACTCAGTAAATGCCACTTTGAAGTCCTATGCCCCGTGATTACAATGCCGCGTGCATTTAGGCATTTTTGCGTAGGCCGTGAGGCATAGCTAAAGAATGGCACAGTCACTACCACCGGTGCCATTAATCAGGACTAGTACAATGCAGAGAGACGAATGGCATGGCATGATGGCCAGCTCAAGGCTAACATGGGCACCGTGATGGACAGACCACCACCATAAAGTTAGACTGGAACTAGACCATAAAATACGGCGGTGGTCACGTGCTTCTTCCACTGTAGCTTCTGGTGTGGTATTACTGAGATTATTAAGTAGAGAGTGGCATGAAAGATTGAATTTAGTTGTAACTAGGCTAAAATTGTTTTGGAGGTAATGTGCTTCTACTACTGAAACTTCTACAGTGGTCTTGCTGAGATTATTAGGTGAATAGAGGACTCTACAACAGCTGCATTTAATTGTAGCTATAAAATACTTTGGTACGTAGTCACGTGTTTCTGCTACTGTAGCTTCTGATGTTGTATTATCGAGATAATTCAGTAGAGCGCCTGGTGATCACGTTGTGCAAGACATGGGACAGTGGGCATTCCAACTGATCGTACCAGCGATAACTTTAATAGCATAAAATGGGCTTAACATCGGTTCCACTACAGTGTCCATAGTTATACATTTATCAGAGCATGTAACCCATTATTGGATTGAGACATACTCGGAATATGGGAGGAGTAAACGTTCACACTTGTCTGATGTGCGTTATAGCAGAAAACTGGAGAGAAATTTATTTACCTATAAGCTGCAAATTGTATTGAAGTTCACGTGTTTCTGTCCCTGTAGCTACTGAAGTGACATTACTGAGATTATTGCGTAAAAGACAACCTGACAATTTTATTTTAACTTTAAATAGGCTGTAAAATGATTGGAGGTCACGTAGATTGTGCTGCTTTTGTCTTTAACGTAAAATTACTTTCAATTTTGACTGGCTGTGAGCAGGAAACGGAGAGAAAAGTATAAATTAACCGTAAATCGGCCATACTTTACTTGGTTGGTCATGTACTTCTGTCATTACTGCCCCTAGCGTGACATTATTCAGATTATTGAGCGGCAGCGAGCAAGAGACTGCAGGGCCAGAATAAATTTGACTGTAACTGGGTCATAAATAGTGAGCGTGATCACCACCTCCTATCATCACCAGGCCATTTGCTTGACCTTACTACTGTGACAGAGAATGTATAGGATCGGGGACAGCGTATGTGCACTATTGCTACAGTCATACTTAAACGTGCTTACAGATGAATAGATGCTTGACCTTAACACCGTGACAGTGAACGTATAGGATTGGGTTTGTGCATTACAGCTAAAGTGATACTTAAACGTGCTTACAGATGAATAGATGCTTGACCTTAAAACCGTGACAGTGAACGTATAGGATTGGGTTTGTGCATTATAGCTAAAGTGATACACTAACGTGCTTGGAGAGGGATGGACGCTAGACCTTAGAGCTGTAGTGTGTCAGCAAAAGTCATAGGATGCTCCTAGTGCACGTGACTATTGTGATATTGTAATGTAGAACAGGGCGGTAAATCTTTTTCGACATCTTGGGCCACTTCTGGTCAAACAGTTAGATGGAGGGCCAAATATATACATAGTAGCTACTATGAAAACGATGATATTTCATATACAGATATAGGGGGCCCGTTTTTTCAGCACAAAATAAAATTTCAAATAAAAGCGGTTGCAGGAGACAAAAAATCAACCGCCGGGATGATATATGGGGTGATGAATGTAGGATGAGTAATAATCCCAAATCGCTTTATAATTGTTTTTGGCTGCTGAGAGTAATTAGACTGCATAGTCAAATACTTTATAACTATTTGTCTACATTGATTTAGTAGCTCCCAACTCACGCACACAGATACTTGTAATTGTGTTGCAGTTTGTCCTGTCTAGTGTTTACTATCTCATATACTATTATAATGTGCAGCGGGAATAACAGTTCATCCGGTTTATATCCGGTGTACGGCTAACAGAGAGCAAAATTAATGACCATATAGAAATATAAATTTCAATTATAAATAATCCATGTATCATTTTCTGCCCTTATTGGAAAGCCGGCGAATGTGCTATCACAGTTATAGTTGTGATTACAGTGCTCACTAGCTGAATGTATTCCAGTGAAGTAGAATTCAGGCAGTTTAACATTAAATAATTTTTTTAAGTTAGGCTAGCTATTGTAGCTGCAAAATTTAAAACGTAACTGTGCCTAACAGTGTACAGAAGCACTTTACCTGACTCTCAGCAGCCAATGCATCTAACTGAAGGCTGTTTTAACGACGCTTTACTGCCTGACTGCAAAGACTTAAGGCTTTCTCCCCCTCCCCCTAGACATACAATAGGAAAAGAACCCCTAAAATAAAGTAAGATGAAATTTGTAAATACGGCGTAATTTTGATGGTTAATTGATGCGACAGGCCTGGTTAAGTCGAACACGTCACGGAAGAAATCATAACCTAAAGTTTGTGAGTTACAGAGCTTATGTAATTACCTGGCTACAATTGATTTATACGTGGTAAACAGTCATACTTCTGCACCCAGGCCTGCGTCTCAAATATTCCTTAACCCTTTACTGGACGGCTAAAAAACGCTCGCTAAAGAATAGCGTAAATGAAGCAATCCTATATCGCTACTTACCACATACAGGGATAAGATAAGCGCGTAGTAACAGTAAACCTGAGAGAAGTTGATATAAAATTCTATATTTTTTTTTACTTTACTGATATAGTATCTTCCAAATACATTCTTAAGTAAATGATGCTTGAAAGTTAAGCAACTGTCAATCATAGTTTTGTTAATATCAGCTAAACGAAGATATAAATCTGTGCTTCAACATTGGTAAATTTTTACGGAGTTGTACATTTTAAATTCTGGTAACTTTAAGAAGTTTTTGGAAATCGAGGCTTATTTGGGCGACCAGACTGCGAGTAGCAGAAAATCAAGTTTTCTACAGGACAGGAAAAAATCCCTTTGGAAAAGCAGTGGAATTCATGACTGGGCAACACGGGGGTCATAACTCAAGGCTTTGTCAGCAGAGGGCGCAGCGCGGTGCATAATTAGGGAAGCGAGCGTGAGTAAGATTCCACTCATGCTGCTCAACTGTCGTTCATTTTATTTTATTTTATTTTTGTTTCTGCAGTGCACTCACGACACCGCGGGCTATTTTAGGGCACAGCCGTGCTTTAGTACTTGGCGCACGCAAGCTTACGCAACTAATTTTTTCTAGATTTTTCTGTACCGACGGCATCTCCAGACAGTACCACATTTAATTGTAAAAGTACCTAAGGGAACCTACCACTACATATGCATTGGTCCGATAGCCCTTACGGCTCCTGATTAAAGAAAAGTAACGCATTCATTTCAGCGTTACTGATGAACTCTCCGAATTAAATTTTCGCTTTCAATTATTGAAAGCAACGAATGTGGGTTTTTACTCTGCAGATATGTCTCACGATGCTGTATTTGCTCCTTTGTCGCAGCAGCAGTACTTTGTACGTCTCAAAAAATGCCGCCGGTTGTTCTAGAAACCGATCTGATAAGTTTAACAGTTATTTCTTATATTTGACTTTTTGAAAATGTATTTTTAATATTGATAACGTATGACTGTATCACTGGATACAATGCATTAGTGGCAAAGAATTAAGTCTTTGCTTTGACAAATTAATATTTCTTAAGGGGGCCATGATAATAAGAGCAGGAGTAGCGAAAGAATGCAGTGGGCCTTCCTACATCGATCAAAATTAGCAATCCACCTTGACAACGACATTCGCTGAGAATGTCGAAAGCTTGGTAAAAATAAAATTCGTAATATTATATTACGTTAATGAAATATATATATATATATATAGACATAGATATTTATATATTAATATTTTATCTGCAACGTAAACAATAATAATAATATATATGCACTACTGCAGGAAATAAGATAAATAAAAACTTGTATAAGAGAAAAACAGGTTTTTTCGGAGGATTTGCAGACAAAGACTAAATAAAAAGTGATATAAATTCATGATACAAATGATCGCGGAGAGCTGTTGGCCAGGGGACCTCTTTAGTTCATGCTGGATTTCACTCTTAGTTTGCACATAACCAATACTGATAACTCTATTGTAAGTAGCACGAGCTGTTCTATTACTTATAGTTAACTGTTAACGGTAGCTTTTTCAAACTGAAACTTTCACATTATTGGGAGCTTCTAAGAGGCCAAAAAGATGTTTCTGAACAAAATTTAAGTATGACGAAGGCGTTGTGGGCGGCGGTGAAAAGTTAATGGGTCATCAGGAGCAAAGGCTGCACCGATTCCCGCCTTTATAACCCAGATTTGAGGGTCGGATCAATGTGGACTGCAGGGAGCCACTTGACCTCAGATCACAGGCGCTGTAAAGAACACCTGAGGGCAGGTGACGAGTTCAGAGCACAAATGGAGATGACAAACGCTGCGTCGGGACTTGATTATTCTTTTGAGAAGCAAATATTAACTGCTTGAATTTGTCAAGAAGAGAAAGGCTAGGAGCAAAAAAAAAAAAAAAATAAATGTAGCTCGGACAGATGAGGAGAACTGAAAAATAGAGATGACGAAAGGTGCGTATGCATTGGATTTCTGTTTTGAATAACGGATCCTGGCTCCTAGAACGGGACCAAAAAATAGAAAATCTTAGTACATATACGTGACGTACATACATTGTATCTGAGACAGATTTTCCCCGTTGGGATGCGAAAACTAACTACGTGACCAGGCTAATGTAAGAAGACTGTAGCACTTAAAAACGTAATTGACAGTTAATGATGATTGCCATGGAGTGATGAAGAGTAATGGATGCAGAGCGATACAGATTCGATAGATATTAATTTAAGACTTGCTAGCCATTGCAACACGGTTCCAGGGTACGGTGACATGAGACAAGTAGCGAGTCAAGAACAACCTATGCACAGAGGGACACCGTTCATGGGACGGAAAATCTGTAGGGAAGACGAAGAAAACACTAAGAGCGGTGCAAATATGCAAAACGAAGAATACCGAGCAAGTACTGAAGAAAGGATGAGGAAACTTAAATGGGACTTTGTATGGGAGTATGGAAATATTGGTAATTATAACAGTGTAGTTTTAGCCCACTCATCAATTCTAAAATTATATTTTCTGCATGTTCCTTGAATGAGTCTCTTTAGATTATAGTAATATTTATAAGTCATAAGGGCCACTGACAGTAACTTTCACAGTAGAACCACTCGCTGAGGAAGGCTGTCGAGCAACCTAAAATATCTTTTCAACAAAGTAACAAATTCAGTCTATAATACAGGGATTTTCTACAACGAATTTACTCGAAGTAAAATGCTAAAAGACAAGAGATGAAAATTCAAAGAAAAGCGATAACGAAGCTTTTATCGTACAGTTCGGTATACATAAGTATGTTTTCGATTTACAAGTCCAAACCATGTTACAGTTGCGTTACTTGGCATTAGTGTGTCAATTACTGCTGGCACAAATTGGAGTAGCCTATATACTGGCTTTAGAGTACTACTCAAAATGTATTGCAGATATCTACAGAGAGCAGGTAGGAAAACTCCTTATATCATTCCTCCAATTTACGTGGATGGATGCTAAGTAATAAGTATTGTAATAGTATTATTGTATGAAAAGCTTCCTACGGGGAGAACTATATGATTTTTCTTTCTTTCTTATTCTTTTTTTCCGGTCTTTATTATTTACCTTAAGTAAATTGATGGCTATACAGCATACCGTATAACCTGGAAAGCATCTCATTTTGAGAATAATACCTGAAATGAGTAACGATCGATGAGTAAATCTGAAGAAATTTTTATGTATATTGTATATGCAAACCATATGGTGTCCGAGCCCTCATTATAAATGACGGTAGAAAATAAGTTCTCCATTAACACCCCCCCCCTCCCGTTGTCCTCTCTGTTATCAGTGCTTCAAGGTAATGGTCTGGGAAAAATTTAACATTCATTCTATAAGCACCGGACTCAATCCGTAGGCCATTACGTCAGCGGTTTTGGAGGCACTAGCCTAGACTATCACCAAGCTCTCGAAATTTTTCCAGTCCTACAGTATATAGAGAATGCCAGGAAAAATATAAATATCTATATAAATAAATAAAATACATGAATTACTATAGAGAACTAATATAATATATATGTAACTATGTATTTATTTTATGTATATATATTACATACATCTATTTCACAGATTTAAGCAATATTTTAACCGTACTATATATACTCTAGACTAAACCACGTGCCTTGCAACAACCAGTCGTTCATTCGTTGAAAATAACTCTTGCTCTTCTTCCAGTTCAGGTAGTAGTTCTAATGATAAAATTACTTTCATGGTAGCCCTGTATCGTTGCAGGCAACAATTGGACCGGGCCGTTTCATTGATACTGCGCATAATAATCAACAAAGTATTCCCATCATTGCTGATGACCCGACGTTGCCTGTTATAAAGCTATTGCTGTCATGCTGTCAAGTGTAATAATGCTGCCATTATGTTATCTTAGCCAATGCGGTTGTGTTCTGTATTTTTTCTTTATTAGGAGGATGAAGATGAATTTGTTCATCGTTTTCTCTTTTAATCGGTCAGTGTAGATGGTACAGTTCCCACCTGAAAGAAATGAATCCGGTCTATTGGGGTTTTGTTGAATTGAAAGAAATGCATCCAGTTTTCTGGGACGGTGTGGAAGCTGTTGGCCAATTGCTACCAATCTAGTCACCAACGATGACTAACAGTCTATGCGTTTAATAAATGTACTGAAAAGAAAATCATGATTTGGCTGTATTTTTCACATACTCAACAATAGTTGCCCAAAAAATAGTTGGAGGTGAAGCACTTGCCTATTTACTGCCTGAAATTTGGCTTTAAAAATAGTTTTTATCTATTTAGCCTTTCCAACTACTCATTTATTTCGCTATATATGAACTAAATTATCTAGCGACTAAAAAACAATAACAAAATACTTGGTACATCTTTTGATCATTACAAAAGAATTTAGCTATATGAAGCAAATTTTCTAAACCTTAAAATTTTCTGCTTCACTTTAGCATGGTGAAAGTGCAAATAACTCCCTGTAAAAATAGAAAAAGTTTAAAGAGAAACTTACCTCCTCCACCTCTGTATGGTCTGTAACTTCCATAGTGATGACTTTTCAAGATTTTTTTTCAATCATTTCTCTATGCGTTACCAAAATTTTTCTGGGTTAAAGCCTCCAGATCTTGCAGGTGGATTATTTGAGCCCTTTCTCCTTCCATACCAGGAAGAAAAGAGTGCAGCTGGAGGACTCACACGAAACTAGCAGTAAAAAGTAACGTCATCTGTGACATCACATCGACGAACGGTACGGCTGAGCCAAGGCCACCTAGAAATGTTGTTGAGGTGGCATTGGCTGAGCAGCCAATGGGTAATTTTATCCCTAAAAGACACAAATAAATGAAGAGAACTTATACTAATTGTACAATAAGAAATATTAATAATAGAAAATTGCAGTGGAGGCTGGTGGAAACTTTCACAGCACCCGATGCAAGATCTGAATCGGCATGGCATCCTATATAACTTATTCTTTCAAGAGCAGTCTTATTTACACTTCATATTCAATTCACAGTGCTCTTCACAAAACATATTTAAACACTTCACTGTATTTTTCGGCTTAATGCATTCATTTTCCCTCTCCTGACTGGCCAGCTACTTGAGCCTGCACATAGCCATACGCACAACACGATAAAATGGTTGTCGTCAAGTACAGAATGTTTAACCAAAAATTGTTCCCATGATTTCTCTCGCATCAAGAACATAACACTACTTATATTTTGGGGCGGGATTAAGAACCCAACCTATGAAGGCCTGAGGTCCGACCCTCAAATACTTCGACTAGTCGGAGTGACGTCATTTTACTACATGGGGTGACGACTAAGTTTTATTTTAGTCCTGCAGCATAGACCGCAACAGTACTTGACTCTTAGGTCCAAAAGTGGCCTCTGACGCTGGCGGCCTAAATGGGAAAAATGGGATTTTCTCATGAGCTATTATGAACATGTCCAGACACGGTCATGCAGGCAAGCGCCCAAGTGCCGCCCCGCTGTATCCAAGATGCCTTCTCCGCAAGAAAATGTTAGGTACCTTGGAATTTTTTCTTTAGTTTTAGATAGGGGGAAAAGCTGTAATGCTCTTAATTTCATCATTATTTTCCTAATAGCTCTTGAGAAAATCCCATTTTTTCGTCAAGTACTGTTGCGGTCTATGTTATAGGCATAGATCGCAACAGTACTTGACTCTTATAGGTCTGACGCTGGCGGCCAAAAGTCTGCAACGGAAAAATGGGATTTTCTCAAGAGCTATTCTTTTTCCCCTATCTAATGCTGAAGAAAAAATTCCAAGGTAGCCAACATTTTTCTTGCGGAGAAGGTATCTTGAATACGGCAGGGACGCACTAGGGCGCTTGTCTGCATGACCGTGTCTGGACATGTTCATAATAGCTCTTGAGAAAATCCCATTTTTCCCATTTTAGCCGCCAGCGTCAGAGGCCACTTGGACCTTACAGTCAAGTACTGTTGCGGCCTATGCCTACAACATAGTGAGTGTGTCGCTGCTGCTACAACATAGTGAGTGTGTCGCTGCTACAACATGGTGAGCGTATCGCTGCTGCTGCTGCTACAAGATGGTGAGTGTGTCGCTGCTGCTACAACATCGTGAGCGTATCGCTGCTGCTGCTACAACATGGTGAGTGTGTCGCTGCTGCTACAACATGGTGAGCGTATCGCTGCTGCTGCTGCTACAAGATGGTGAGTGTGT
This sequence comes from Parhyale hawaiensis, assembly GCA_001587735.2. NCBI lineage: Eukaryota > Metazoa > Arthropoda > Malacostraca > Amphipoda > Hyalidae > Parhyale > Parhyale hawaiensis. The sequence continues at coordinate 16,984,337 of LQNS02278187.1, forward strand.
CGCTGCTGCTACAACATCGTGAGTGTGTCGCTGCTGCTACAACATAGTGAGTGTGTCGCTGCTGCCACAACATGGTGAGTGCGTCACTGCTGCTACAACATAGTGAGTGTGTTACTGCTGCTACAACATCGTGAGTGTGTCACTGCTGCTACAACATAGTGAGTGTGTCGCTGCTGCCACAACATGGTGAGTGCGTCACTGCTGCTACAACATGGTGAGTGTGTCACTGTTGCTACAACATGGTGAGTGCGTCACTGCTGCAACAACATGGTGAGTATGTCGCTGTTGCTACAACATGGTGAGTGCGTCAATGCTGCTACAACATGGTGAGCGTGCCGCTGCTGCTGCTACAACACGATGAAGGCGAAGCAGCTACTGCTACTACAACACGGTGAGTGTGCCGCTGCTGCTTTTGTTACAACACGGTGAGTGTGCCACTGCAGTTTTTACTACAACACGATGAGTGTGTTGCTGCTGCTGCTACAACACGGTGAGTGTGCCGCTGCTGCTGCTGCTACAACACGGTGAGTGTGCCACTGCAGTTTTTACTACAACACGATGAGTGTGTTGCTGCTGCTGCTACAACACGGTGAGTGTGCCGCTGCTGCTGCTACAACACGGTGAGTGTGCCGCTGCTGCTGCTGCTACAACACGGTGAGTGTGCCGCTGCTACTTTTGCTACAACACGGTGAGTGTGTCGCTGCTGCTGCTACAATACGGTGAATGTGCCGCTGCTGATTCTTCAAGACAACACGGTGAGTGTGCCGCTGCTGCACAAACTATGGCACGTGTGCCACCATTGCTCAGCATCAAAACATACAGTCAAAACTTTCATATACCGGTATTTAGTTTTATGTCCAGTAAGCGAGCAAGTTCCCATTATTCTTTTTTATGTTCTCAAACACATTGCCTCAGTTCTGACTGACATACATAAATTTTGGGATTGCGTTCACATAAAATACGAGATGCTCATCCCACAGTTGCTGCTGCTGAGCTCGTGTTTGAGAGTTCTACATTATTAGATTATTACCTTCTTCAGATCGGAGTGATGACGAAAAGGTTACGTCAGTACAGAAATTACGTCGAGTTGATGGTTTACAGCGCGCCATGCACAGAAATACGATAGAGATCGAAGTCAAATTTGAAAACGCTATACGCAAGTTTTTTTATACTTCGCCAAATTGGCAGCACTTCTAGGTTTTTGCATCAAAATTTACTACGTCACTTCAAAATGTATTTTTTATTATTTCCATCAAGAGTAAATAATCCTCTCCAGCGTTTAAAGTACAACTGCGAGAATTTTGAGTACCCTGATCCAAAGGATTGCGTACGTAATTCTTCTTTGGAGTGATGGGTATTATGTAAAGGTCGCTATAAACAATTTGTACATGTACCGTTAGAGGACAGCTATGCACATTCACTGATAAAAAAGCATAGCTCTGCACATTCACCACTGGAAAAAGACAACCCTTTTCATTCGCCTCAAAGATACCTATACACATTCACTTTTAGAATACGTTCATTGAGCACTTTCTGCTCAGTACATACACTGTTACGGAATGCTAGCTCTTCACATACACTGTTAGGAATGCCATCTCTGTACATTGATCGCTAGGGAATGCTAAGTCGTTATGGAATGGCACCTCTGCCCATTCACTGTTAGGAAATGTCAGCTCTGTATGTATAGTCACCGTTGGAGAATGACAAACTCTACTTCTGGATTTTGCTGACCAAAGTTAAGCGAACACCAACTATGATCTATTACGTCATTACCAACACAGATTGTGCTGGCTAACTACAGCTAGGAAAAGACAGGTGCTCTGGTCTCCAGATTGCAGTTATGATGGCGACAATTGCAGGTTGCTCGCCATGATTTACGTTGCCTTTGTGATCTTCCAAACCAGCTCCGTTACGAGCCATTTAAGTCTCCAAGAATACACGGCTAATGAAGGCAGAACTGCTGCAGCCTTGAGGCACGTGCATCGCAAAATCTGATTTATTGACGAAAGATATCGGACGCCATTGCAGTAACATCTGACGAGTACATTAACTAAATTAACTTTGTTGTGAGATTGTCGTTAGAAAGTGATAAGGAAATCGTTTCCGATAAGTAAGGTTACGACACACGCGATGACAATGCTCAATTAATTTCATTGTGAGGATAATTGGATCAACGTCCTAGATATTGGAAGGTAAAAAACAACTTTTGATCTTGTTTGGAAACCAGTCCAATACTATGTTTACGGTGGACAGCAAACGGTTCTTGACGTTGACTGATATCTCACCTGCTTTATAGGTAAAACTAGAAATTCCAAATAAGAATTAGTATTTAAATAGTGCAATGGTACTTAGACAAATTAATATTTTCTCTCTTTCCTTGAAACCTTGTTGATTATAACCTTCCCTCATTCCCATCTACTTTACATTTCACGACCTGAGAGATGAAGGACTTGAAGTTCATATTACAATAATTGTTTTGACACTTCAATGATTATTTTGTGACTTACAGTTTTCAAAAGCTAGATGAAAATCAGCTGAGCGTTGAGAAGTGGAGTTAATTAAAGAAAAGTAAATCGTAGCCACTGTATGCTATTGAAACCCACTCTGTTCTGAAATATACCTGCAAAAACCATAGCACTATAGCGAAGGCGTCAGGTTTATAAAATAAAGGAGATCCAGGGCCAAGGCTCTCTGTAGATTGCAGATGTCGGCTCTTCAGAGATCGACTGAGAATCAAGAGTTTTCCTTGCATAAATTGGCCACAGCCTCCGCAGGATCTGCTTTCCAGCTATAAATTTATAGGTACAGTGGAACTGACGCCCACGTGTTAGTGACAACACGTCCAGTCAGATAGTCAAAAGTGGTCCTGACAATTTAACGTAAACGAGATAAATTGGAACACGTTTGTCAAAACGATTTTCAGCTAGAGTATTTTTTTCCAGGTTGACCAAATAGTGGCTAACTACTGAACCTATTTCGTGTAAATTAAGCATCGCTTTTTATGAGAATAGCAGTGCTTTTAACGGTTACAAATGCTCATAATTGGCCTGAGAGGGTTAAAACAAGTACGTGCAAAATGCAGAGGAGTTATTAACATGTCACTGCATAGTTTATCATATCTTATACGAGCCAAATAGTGTTATAGCTAGAAGAATGGCGGGGATAAGTGATGCAATGAAGAAGTAACTAGGTATCCTTAGCCCTTTATGATCAGCTGAAAATTTTCCCATAGAATAAGTGTTATGTAATCAACCATGCATAATAATTTGTCCATAAAGAGTTAACCATTTTCGTATTAACAGTTGATCTATCACAAATATAGAGCAACCTGCTTTCTTAACAGCGATATCATGGAACTACCGTACAAATATGCTCTTCCTCAGTATAAGAAGTACAAAAATAAATATTCAGGTTTCTGGTGTATCACTCATTTGTCAGCTAAGATTACAATAGAGTCCTTGCCAGACGCAACGAACCCCGCAGTGAGACTCTATCACGCGGAAACCGCTGCCGAAGATGAACACAATTGCCCCATTCAGTCAATTAGCAGTCAACTGGAACTACAATTAGCACAGGTAGTCAAAGTTCACCATCTATTCGCTCAATCAAAACGCTGCACCGTTCACCACACACTGTCAAAGGTACACCAGCAGTCACCACACTCAGTCAACTGTCGGTCAAAGACACGGCAGCGGTCACCATACATAGAGTCCAAGACACAGCAGCAGTCAGCAGCACATTAGCTGGTGCACCTCTCATTATGTGGAGTGCATAAAGTCATTAGCTGTGTACCAGCTTAGCAGCACCACCATCAATAGCATCACGCTACCACTAAACAAAGAGTCCTGACATTAGCTGTGTACTTTCTAAATTTGAATTATGCAATTTAATAGCCTTGGTTAAACAACTCACGAATGTTGCAATTAACATGGCGATGCGTGTAACGTAAGGTAAATATTGTTAATTATTGTAGAGAAATGCAATTGTTGTTGACGCAATTTTGATGCCCCCACACGTGGAACATGCTCGTGTTTCTTTCTTTTTATTTTTTTTGACAAAAAGTAATGCTTGCTTTTCCACATAAACAAATGTTTGCTCATTGATCGCAGGCCAAAATACTGCTTTCTTTTTGGCACTGAAATAATACATCTGTTATCTTACACGAATGTATGCTCACTTCTTTATCTTAATTAATGGGTGACTTTGAACTTATTTATTGCTTGTTTTTTTTTACTTGAATAATACTAGCATTCTCTTATATTAGTCAATGCTTTATTTTTCAAATGAAATCATTCATGCTTTACGGCATTATTTCACCAGTATTCCCGTGCGAAACGCAAACAGTATAGATTTTTTCGCACTGATGTATTGGATCCAGAACAACGTTTGCACGTACAACTATGAGTTCATTGCCCGCATCTGCAGTTTGTCGCATAGTACCGAAAAAAATTGGCACTACAGGCAAAATAGATGTTCCATTAGTGGAACAGGTATGGTACAATATAGTATGCATATTTATATGTATGCATAAGCGTTCTTCTGCTCCCCAGCATAGCTTAATGTATCACGTTACGTGAACATAGACAAATTATAAATATTCATAGGTTTTTCGAACTATATCCAAAATAGCAAAACCAAAACTGAAGACTAAAGTTCCAGACAAGCTTAAACTAAAGATATTAGCTCTTATCGATGGAACTACTGCTCAAATACATGATGTTAGCAGGTATGTATTTTCACTCGAACACGAGTTGAAAGGTGTCCCCAATTAGCTAGCTTTGATTGCGATGCAAGAAACTGTAATTCTGGCAGTACGATTCGCCATATTGGATCGAGTTTTCAGCGTTAATAACAAACTGCTTACACTTGAGACGACAGATCGAGGTGCTTGGCAGCCTCCAGCAAAATTAATTCATAATTAATGTCCGATCCTAGACTTAGAGTGACGATGAGAATGCTCAAAACTGATGTTCTGCAGAATATATTGCTATATGATTAGGTTATCTTGATCGAAGGTATGAATTGACATACCTACAGCCATTGTTAGTCTATGAACTTTTCAGGCCGCTTACTTCTCTCGAGAAAAGCCCACGCTAATTTCGAAGAATTCGTTTATTTTATAACGGTTTTACTTTGCTTAAGATAATCACATCAATATTTGTCTTAGTGAAAAGCGATGCCGGTTTTCAATTACAAAACTTCTGTTCTATTATGCTAAAAGCACTCATCTAACTTCTAAAGTTTTTGGAATATAATATCAGGTAAATACAGGGAGTTGAATGTTTAAAAATTAGGAGTTCGTATTATTTGTAATATTATACGCTGAGAGGCATTGCTGATACAAATAAACTTTAAAATGAACTTACCTTAATTTGCTATCCAGAAAGGCGATCTCCGATTGGAATCTTGGTTG
>LQNS02278187.1:16989849-17007232 GCA_001587735.2 Parhyale hawaiensis
TAATATCAGGTAAATGCAGGGAGTTGAATGTTTAAAAATTAGGAGTTCGTATTATTTGTAATATTATACGCTGAGAGGCATTGCTGATACAAATAAACTTTAAAATGAACTTACCTTAATTTGCTATCCAGAAAGGCGATCTCCGATTGAAATCTTGGTTGCAATCTCACTTGGAGAAAACTCCGCATCCAAGATATGTTTCTGAGAAACTGGCACGCATGTTTCTGATGTTACTACATTCGTAACTGCAAGTTTTAGGAAATGATACCCTTTTCAGGAGATTATTCTTGTTTAAGTGATCAGGTTATCTAGACTTCGATGATCTGGAATAAAATTTGTGATCATTTATAGACTAACAAATTGTCCTGATCATTTCTTTTACTGTAGAGTAAAATTTCCTAATTCGGGTGGTTGCGGCTCTCAAAAGGCGGATTAGGAGCGGTTATGGTAAAAAAAAAATTGATGTTGGAACAGCGCGAATTGAGATTACGCAATTTGGGACTTGTACTGTGAAGAGCACTTAGCTGCTACAGTGTAACTCGTACATTAGCTTTGTATAATAAGAAGTAGGCTATTTAACGGTCACCGTGTTAACCCAGAGTAGTTTTTAGAATAAAAATACCTAATTATGACCGTAAATTCGAGATGAGTTTCACATAGTAATAAAAATTATTAAGCGAACACCGTGCCGATCAACTTTAGTTTTCTTAAAATAAAAGTTAGCTATGAGTATTACTCTAGCTTAGTTTCGAATAATGAGAAAAAAGTAATGATTGCGTTACTCTACGTTACTTTTTAATACTAATATGAAACCTGATGTATGTAAGAAGTAATTATCAAGTTACCCCACATGCGTTTTTTTTAAACAAAATTCATGAGGGACCTACGAAAAGTTTTACGCACCGCGTTGATGCATGGAGAAACCTATGATTTTTATCTTTATTTATTTAAATTGCAACCTTTCTAAGTATTCTGCCAAATCCTCAGATTCTGAAAATAAAGTTGAAAACTAAATCATGACAAATTCTTTTAACCTTTTAGTTTTTTTTTATGTTGAAAACTTTTCATACACCCCCTCCCCCCCCCCGTATTAAGCGGTAACCGAGTCACTCTTACGATCTTGCCTAGCAGCACAGGCCTGAGCTTAAAAACCGTTACTGAAAAATCATGTACTCAAAATCCGGAGGCGAAGTGCATACTGTATTTCTTTATCAGCGCATTTTACAGCCAGAGTGTATTAAGTGTATAATAATTTACCAAGTTTATTAATTATTCGAGAGTTACATTACTCGTAGCCTTTCCAGGAATATGAATTAAACTCATTACCTACCTAAATATATCATAATTCATAAGATATTCCCGTGCACTATTCATTTTCATTATTGAAGAGTTTCTAGGAATGTGATTAAGTTTGAATTTTGACATCGCTATTAAATTATATTATTAAGACAAGTAACTGTATTATAAATTTGTAAAATTGGCCATGCACTTTCGAGGACTTCAAATCCCTTTGGTGAGATACATCATCATATCAAATATTTATCATTAATTCAAATTTTATAATTTTGTATATGAAGAAACTTGTGTATCTTTCAAGTTTATTGTATTCCTTATTTCCTGAAAATATAGTTTTCGCTAAAACATCAAATGCATCTCATTCCTCTAAGGAAGCTTTGATTCATGGTGATGTCTTTTAGTAAAATTGAGGCATTTCATATTTATAGAATACATAAGTCAAGCGTTTTATATATTCTTAATTGTAAAACACCCAAATTTTATTCACAAAATTAGTAAAGGAGCCAATGTATAAATAATTATTGTTATGCAATTATTTATTATAAACATATTCTATTATTATACAAAAATGGAAACGTAATCACTAGAAAACACATTGAGTTAAAAGTGAAATCGTAACCAATTATTACAAATATTGTTAAATAATTGAGGAAATAGAGGCTAAGTCGCCACCAAAAATTATACATGAAAATAAACTAACGGCTGAAGTACCCCAAACATTGTACTCCAGGTATAAAATAAAATTTAGTTCGCTAATAAATATTGTATTGTAAATACCAAATATAGGTTTAATCACTGTCACATTCTGCATGTTAATAAATAGAGCAAAGTTAAATTCTACAAAGTATTATTTTCTTTTATAGAAATAAGGGCAAAATCACACACTAATATTGGCCATTAGGATGGCAATAAAAGCTATCTAACTTTCAGTTAGTGTAAGATAATGCAAAAATAAAAAAATATATCACTATCATAAATTGTACATTAATCTTGAAATGAAAGTTGAAGCAGTACCTAAAATAATACAGTACAATAATATGAAAATATTAAATTATCCCCTGCCGTATATTGGATATGCTTCTGACTAATATGTCAATAAGACTGAATCTCGGCCAGGTGTATATATGAAAGTGAATATGTAAGAAAAACTCACTATCAACATTGGCATTTTAAAAATTAAGGCTAAGTTACTAAACAATTTTGCGTATATGAAGGAGATTCAGGCTGCGACCCTAGTAAACTTTTCATGCCAATGCGAAAGAAAAGGTTAAATTACAACAAAATATTGCACATTTTATGAAAGCTATCAGCTAAATCACTATCAAAAGTTGGATCGTGCCTTAGGTAGCATACGACGCGCCAAGGTAGACGAAATGTTTTAAATTAGTTCAAAGTACGTTTGCTAAGACAAGGTGGGCTAGCTTAGGCAAGGATAGCTTAGGCAATGCAAAAGAAGGTTTGTATAAAGAATGGATGACAGTAGCTGGCTAAACCATGGATTTCATGAAGTCTCTTGTTTACAATCCTATTTAATTTGTAATATTTTACTAGAAAAACAAGTATGTACAGTGTTTTTTTTGCGAAACAACATTTTTCCTACCTTCACTAGGAAGATAAAAATCTCTGTTCCTACATGATACCCTGAAACTAGGACCCCTTCCACACTGCTTGTAACGATCCGTGGTAGGTCAGAGGGCGAGGGTCACTGAGGTGCGTGCTCAAGAGTGACCTGTGAAGCGACGCATCTTCGCTACAGTGTTGCACCAGGTCACATGTGGTGCAAAGTACTGCACTGGGCCATCAGTGTGACACAGTAGTGCAACAAGTCACTTGTGGTACACTGCAAGGTCACCTGTACTGCACGGTACTGTTCCAATTGACCAATATTGCTATAACATTTCATATTTAAATCACAGTTTACACTAAGCGGGAAATTGAAATGTGAAATTTTGTGCAAAAAACTGTACAAAATCATGAAGGATTCCACAATAACTAATCTGGATAATCGGAACTCAGTATAGTTCATGGAATTATGAAGAAAAATCATCACTAATCTGCCATTACACTAGCAACGGATTGGTAGTTAAATATACCCGGAGCGAGAGGAAAGTTAAAGAATTAACATCAGCCGCTAAGTCTCATTAGAAAAAACGCATCACAGTTTTCTATACAGCTCTCTGCTGCAGACTGGAGCCAACAAGGCATGTTATAAGCATTGTGAACAATTGCCAGCCATAGAGTACGACAAAAGTATTATTCTTCAAAACTGCCAATCTTTCCCCGGGATGCTTGCAATTATTGAAGGATTTCAATAATAATAGCATAATAAAAAGGCCATCGGAGAGGCAAACTATGTCTTTTTATAAAACTGAGACGTTTTTCCACTGTGTAATTATTGAGCTATTTTTGGGCTGGAGTTTCATTTGTCTACTGCGGCGGTGTAGGATTCGTGAACGTATATTGTAAGTTCGTTGAATATTTGAACTCAAAGAAAAATTTAATTTGTAGGCTGACAATTTAAAATACTATTCTGTAGGAGGCTGCGTAAAACTTCAGTATTTTACAAACTCATTCACTCTCTCCTCTCAGAATTTGTAATTACTAAGCAATTCACATAGGATGGCACTTTCAAATGATCTATTGCAGGCTCTCTAAAGTTCCTGCGTTTTACAAGATCGTTAGATATTTCTAATGATCAGTATTATTGGCAGAAGCGAGAGCTGTTTTGAAGCGTTGAGTCGTACACTTGCTTGTGACACGGACCGTTAAGATTGATCGTTGCAAACTGTGTGGGTGTTGTGGTGATGATGGTCAGCGTCTCTTCAAACGTGAAGCTTTGTTGACTGCTTGATTGATTGATGGTTGGAAGCTCGGGGATATATTGGCATAATATCGATAGAGGTAAGGCAAAGTAGAGTACCTACTGGCTTATTAACTGCTTTGGTAACGATTTTTTTTTTTCAAAAACCCAAAGTTTCGTTCACGTACATGTTCGTAGGAATAACCGCGCATTAAATAAAAATGCGCAAGAAAAGAGTAGTTTAAAAAATCTAAATGTTTAAACCCTTGTACCTACCTGGCGTGTGTGTTACGCCTTGTATAATAGGGCGCACAGCAAACGGTTTTAAACTATACTCACTCGACGAGAAGAAGTTCAAGAACTAACGGACAGAACGAGGTACACGAATAAAAATTTTACCTCTAGTCTCAGTTGCGTACAGTGAAGTGACAGCAGTAGCATAACGCTAAGTCTTTACGGATACCATTAGGTGCCATTACGATTCACAGTGGAGTGGTTAGTGGAAAAATCGTGCATTTGATGATACAAGCACCAAAATTAGCATGACGACTGCATAAGGTATAGATACTAAATAGACCTGTCCGACTTGCCACCGAAAAATCTAAGATGGCGGCCATTTTTTCAAGATGGCCGCTAACGTTTTCATTTTTGCGCTAATTTCATTGAAACTTGGTACAGATATGTAAAATCGAAAATAATGTGGGTTATTTAAAGAAAACGAAAAAAGGGGGTTCTAGGGGAAACTATCTTTCCATACAGATTTTGAGCTACACAGATGATTTTGGTATCAAAAGAAGTGGAATTTAATTTTCTATAACATAGTTTATGTTCTTTTCTGATTTTCGAATTATGCAACGAGTGACAGCGCATCTTTTAGGAAAAACTTGAAAAAATTGTTTTTTAATTTTCTAAAAAACTTTTCGAAAATTAAGCCTAGGCTATGACTCTTTCATGCACGTGTTTAAGATTTTAACTTCCAGCGGTAACGTGCACTGCGGAGATAACGCGCAGCTGACACTCCCGTTGGTCACAACGTTTATCTCGTAGACCTCTATACGCATCGAGTGGCAGCGATAACACCCCCTGCACTTCATTTGAAGATTTTCGAAGTGTCATAGTAAGTGTGTAGCTATTGTCGATCACTGTGTTTTGCAGAAAGCGAGCTACTGCAAAATTTTACGTGTTTATTTATAGTACCATCCCGTGTTCTCTCTCTTGTACAGTTGCTGTCGCAACACTGAACCATTTTATTTGGAAACATTTGGTGTTATTTTACCAACTGTCAACAGGAAAAATAACGTTAAATTAAAAAAAAAATTCTGGAATCTGTTGTATAATTAACTTACCAGGGGCAATATTAACAATAATAATAAGAAGAAGAACCAGTGCACACATAATAAATCTACGCACACTAATCTGCGTACTCACCAAGCTCGTCACCAGGTCAGTGATACACAACACACGAAAAAAGCGAGATATAACGACTTTTTTCCTAAAAAATGATCTTACCCTTACCTACTTTTCCCATGACTAGGTAATTGTACTTGAACAGCTATTTCGCTAGCAGCTGAAGTGTTATCAGGAATTTGTGTGTTTTTTCTTAAATAATCCCAGGAAGTCCAGGAAATCAGTTTCAATTCCCGGCGAAACAAAATTGACCCAAATAATTGAAGAGGCAAGAAAAGACCAATCAAAGGCAGAAAAAAAATGTTTGCTGCTTATTATTAACAATACTGTGTTTGATTCTTGTAAATATCGTAAACTTGCAAACTATCATTGTAAATAAATCATAAAAGAAAATCATTTCCAGATGAAGCACATTAATTGAAATACATAGCATGGATATAAGTACTATGTCATTAAGAAAGTAAACTATATAACGTGTTGCTAGAATGTGTGCGTTACATGAATCAAACAGCACGTATATCTATTACCTGGCACTAAACGTTTAAAAAAATACAAAACACAGCAAAATGTACAAAAGCAGGCATGATAAAATAAAGCACAGATTTTCTGTTCTGTAAAAAATCTACGGTATTTCAAACACACATTTATTTAATAACATATAGCATATACAGGAAACCCCCGATTAACATAGGGGATTGGCTATGTTAATCGAATTAGTAGTGGCTAAATAATTTCTATGTCATCTAAACACTATGTTAATTTGGGAACGGTGGATATTGCATATCTTAATCAGGGTCTTGGTATCTAAATCGAGGCTATGTTTTTCGAAGTCTATGTTATGCGAAACTATGTTAATGAGGTTTTCTTGTCATGTACAGCATATACAAATATATGAGTAGTGTGATCGAATTGCTATAACTCCTCAGCAGCGAGATCGGGCTGTATTTTCGCGTTCGTGTGCTTTTGGTTATAAGGCTTTCATAATTAACAGCCTTGAATTCTACAGAAATTTGAAGTACATGCAGCACAATGTACAGAGGAGCGTCACTTAGTACATCAGTTGGTATCAGTTATAACCATTAACCAATAGTGAAGAAATAATAAAATAAGGTTACTGTTATTATACTCTGGTTAAACCAATGCATTCACTTCTTACACTTATTATTGACGAAGAATAGCAAGAGTTTTGAACATATGTTACAGAGGCAGAAACGATAATATGAAAATGCCATGGTATAATTCATGAAGAAGCATCCATTACGAAAAATTTGAAAAATATGTGATCTTCAGTGTCTGTTCGTTGATCTCATATTTCACCGTTGAGAAATATTTTTATTTGAAATCAGAATGGAACAATACACTGAGTGAATCAACGATAAAAATGACACAATGAATACTGCAATATCTCTGAGCAGTCGTAGAGCAACAAAAAACAAAATTGGTGAGCAAAACAGTAGCTGAACTGAAAAGTGCTAAAGCTGTAGAAGGTTCACATTTTTTTACCTCTTGGGGCAGCTTAGTGAGGCCAGGACTACAATGCGGGCGGAATATTTCGCTCATAAATCGGGCTTTTAGGCCTCTTCATTATGATGAAGCGAGGAATATTCTCTTCAATGAGGAGGGAGGCTGTGTCGCCGCCTACAGGCTCATCTCCCGCTTGTAGGTATTTATTAGCGGAGCGCTCCAGATGAAGTCATTCGGAGCTCAGGCTCCGAGGTAATAGCACGTGGGTTTGTGGCACGTGCTCGCGTAGTATTGCGTCACTGACCTCAGAGGGTACTGAACAGAGAGTGCTAGATGGCATACGACAAATTCTTGCTATAATAAGTCCACTCTGTTAGTAACACTTTCCAATAATAATCTAAACCAGCCTATTTGGAAGTTCAGACAGGTTTCATAACGAACATTCATAGTCTTGGAACATGGAAATATTTTTCTATGTTTTTCTAATTCATATACAGGTTTTTACAAGCAGAAAAAATTACAGTATTTAAGAAAATGCAAATAAAATATATGTCATTCTTCCGGTTGGATTAAATGATCTTCAGTGTCTGTAAATATTATAAGTGATATTAAACTTAGGTAATAACAAACATGAAAATACCACGGTATAATTCATAAAGAATCGTCCATTACCGAAAATTAAAAAAATATATCATTGCACAAAACAAACTTTAATAACAGATTGAACTCAGTATGACAAAATACAACAAAAATAGCGCAATTGAGGAAAGTGAAAAGTTGCACAGTATATAAGCATGAGCTGCAGTTTGGCAGCATGCTTTTTTTCTTTTCTTTTTTTTCCGGACTGAAGGAGGCAAGCCGTTGCTGTGCTTCCTGGACACCAATACATGGCGTTCATCTTAAGAGAATTGCGAGCTCCATACATGCACCATTATATGCAAATTCAGCACTAACTGAAGGCCTATGAAGGATTTGAGATGCAGTGCAGCATATTACTGCATGTGCTGCTAGCCTCTATAAAAAACTGAAGTTTTAGAAACTCCACGCTTTTACTATAGTAATAACATTTATTTAAAACGAAGTAAACAAACCAACTATTTTTTAACTATCCAATTATTAATTGCGCAATTACGAAAACAGAAGTCATAATCCTCAATGCACCTTTCATAAAGGTAATATAAGTATCTTAGTTATCACGCTGTTTTAGTTTGGGCACACTTATACCTTGTCATTGTATTCTCAGGGATATCTTACTCAAATAACGGAAATAAAAGTAGTGCAAACTCAGGCTGCTGCTCCACAACCAACAGCTTTCCCTGGACACAGATCTGCTGAGGTGAGTAATACGTAGTAATAAGCATGTGTGAAATAAGAGGGTGTGTTGAAATATCAATCGGCAGGCTTACTTGACAGATCTATCAGATGCAGACTGCATAGTTGACAGAGAAGGACTTTTGAGAGCTGTTTCAGCTGGCAGCTTTCTGTTGGTAAGTTGTTAGGCTAGGAAATTGAAGTCTGGAGACCAATTTCGCTATCAGATGTGGACTGAAGATATGATAGAGCAGGATTTTGTAGGAGACTTAATTGAAAAAGGGCTGAAAAATTGACAGACCAGAGCTTTTAAAAATGATTTTAACTAACTAAAGTGAGCTGAAAGTTCATCGACTAAATCATCAACTAAAAGTTTGATGAAATGTGGTACCTAAAAAAAAAAAAATGTAGAGGCGAACTTCTGGAGAAAGTTATTACCTCCGCCAAGGAGGTTATGTTTTCGTCGTGTTTGTCTATCTGGTCATTTCTGCAGACAAATGTAAATGAAAGCTTCCGTATCATATATATATATATATATACACATGCTTTTCATTATACCTTTCAAGAGATAGAAAAGTAATGCTTACATAAAGACAATTCTGCTTTCTCAAGAGAAATGAATGGAATGTGAAGCACGAGCTAGAAATTGTAGCTAGGTTTTCTTCAGTGTCAAAAATGTAACGATAGAGTCGTTCTTTTAAATTGCAGGGAACTTGAGGAATATCATCTTCAAACTTATGATTTCATGGATCCAATTAGTGATTAGCCTTGCCAAGTATTGAAGCTCTTCTCTACGAAGTAATTCTTATAGCTTTTTTTGCGTAGAAAAGTCACTTCTTTAGATATCTCAAAGCAAAGAACTCGGCAAAAGAAAAAAGCTTTGTAGGAAATTGTGTAGGAGCAAACAATGAGCGTGCTGCTGTCAGTGCGATGATTCGTACCCCACGTATGATGTATGAGTCCCTGATAATGGGGCGTCAAGCACCAAACATTTGCGTTACTTAACCCTAAGCGTCCCAATTTAAACGATGGCTCTTTGTAGAAATAGAACTGCTTTTAAGGTGCTCCGAATAGGATAGAAGACCGTATGAGGATAAGGTTATACCTTTTTTTCTCTCACTCTTTGTCCGCAGTCTGAGAATAAGCCTCTTAGATCATCCATTGCCCGCAGCTTTTCTAGCCTGGCGTATCGTATAGCTGAAGAGACTCTAGTATTTTCAAAATGAAAAAATTGCCAACTTGCACAGGTATCTCGTCGTTAATTACAATATTATGTCGGTCCTGCAGGAGGCTTGAATGAAGAAAACTTAATGTTTGTATAACAAACGGAGCGTATGGGTAACTGTGCGGGCATGCCAACGATGGTACCTATAGAGTACTCGGGGAAATCCGAAGCCTGCAGCATAGCACGACCTCACTCTACAAGACTCTGACACACGCTGGACCAAGGCCCTGAACACAATCTTGACTGAGTCCAGAACAGACATTATGAACACATACATACAATTGTTGCCTATGTGTGTGTTACCTTATGTTTCGCTACAGGGAGCTGCATGTATAGGCCTTCTACAGCCAGTCATTCGAGTAACGGAAATGAACTGTTGTAACGAGCCTCTGAATGTGATAAGTACAGTATAAAGTCTTTTGTTGAATAAGGACTTTTTCTAGTGAGCCTGTCCTTACTGGTGCTAGAGAGAGCGCAAAATATGTGCTCGAAACAATGTTTGAAATGCTGATAGCTAGGAGTCATTAGCCTTTCTCTGCAGCAAATATTCTGTTCCTGTTCACTATGGTCGCTTAACACAATCATCAGCGAAGTAATAATCACCGTCTTTTTTAGTAATCACCGCTATTAATTGCAAGTAGCTATGTCAATAATTGCGTAAATGTTGTGTATTACCCAGAGCTCGAGCCCCAGTCCCACAGTGTTTGACTGATTCAATGATCATGATCTAGTCGTCAGTAGGACTTCAACTATTTCAAGTTCAACATACCAATAGTCGAGCTCGATGCTGTCAGCATTTAGCAAGTCGCAAATATCATTACTCGACCCTGATGCCTTCAGTATTTAACATTCATAGATACCATTACCCTTGCTCTATATCCCAGCAAATCATTCCTATTTCCCTCGGGAACTAGACACCTTCAATTTATCAGCTTCAGCAAGCCAGCTAGATTCTAGCACCAATAATGCAAGAGATTACACACTTCTTCTACCGAGAAATGCTTAATTAGTTAATATTACTCCGTAATTGAAAGTCTGATATCTACTTTGCGTCGGTCTCTTGTTAGTCTGCAACAGCGTTTCCCTCACGAGAACATTTGAGTAATTAACAACGTCTGAACTAGCAACTCTGGCTACTGCCTGCTGTAGAAAAGCGTATGTGAGGATATCTAGCCAACAGTACAGGTCTGTTCTGAACTCAGTCAAGGTTATATCAAGGGGGCCTTGGCTCAGTGTCTGTTATATTCTTATCGCGTGAGAAGCTGTGCTACCCAGCGGGCTTTGAGTTTCTGAGAGGACACCTCTTTCACTGCTGAAAGAGCAATGAATTTTTTCGCCCGAGGAGTTTTGACCCCAGAAAAATATGCGGCTCATTAATACCAGCGCGCAGAATTGAAACCGCGTTCGCTATCTGAGTTTGGTACTTTTCCACCATAGTCCTTTTCGACGTAGAACAACTCACGTAATAGTGCCAGTCAGTAAATGAAATTTGGCCTCCATTTTTTTTTCTATAACACATCATACATGCAGCAAAACTTATCTTGCACTCCCTGAATCCAAAAATTTCTACGCATGAAGCAGCAAGCAATGCAACACTGTCGAGCTCATCTGTAGGTATCCAGGAACATCATTTGTTTTGTCTTGAAAATGAGAACCGTAACTCTCCCGAGAGCTCGCCACGCTTCTAGCGATTTATTCCAAGCTCAGACCGCACGCTAACAACGACATGCTTTATTACCTCCGCCAAGGAGGTTATGTTTTCGCCGTGTTTGTCTGTCTGTCTGTCTGTCTGTCTGTTTGTCTGTTTGTCTGTTTGTCTGTTTGTCTGTTTGTCTGTCACCAGGATAACTCAAAAAGTTATNATTGAAGTCTGTTGGTAAGCTGGTAGGCTGGGACATTGAAGTCTGAAGACCATTTTCGGTATCAAATGTGGGCTGAAGATACGATTGAGCAGGATTTTTGAAGGAGACTTTATTGACAATGGGCTGATAAATTGATAGACCAGAGCTTTTAAAAATGATTTTAATAACTAAAGTGAGCGGAAAGTTCATCGACTAAGTCATCAACGAAAGGTTTCATAAGATGTGGTGCCTAAAAAGGAAAATATTGAGGTGAACTTCTGAAGAAAGTTATTATGTAGTGGTCTTGAAATTTTCCTGTGCCATAACTGTTGACAACGGTTTTAATTACCTTAGTAAAGCTCCAGCCTTTAAAAATCGAGAGATAATTCATGTCAGTTTCGTTAGCTGTATAATGCCGTAATATGAAAAGGTGCATTGTGCCAAGAGGACTAATGTCACCATGGATTGGTGCGGCGATGGTGAGTGCGTCTCAGCCCGGTACGCTTGACTTGTTCGCAACCCGATTACTCTTGAAACGGCCGAAAATCACATTTCGTGGGAACAAATTGAGTTTGCAACCGTCTCAAGAGTAATCGATTCGAGGTTAACGATGACAAGTAATGCAATGAGGTGAAACCATGCAAGTTCCAAAGAAGTGAAAGCCATTGAGCTGACCATAACTAGCTTTTGCTGCGACAGTCGATGACACCTTACTTTTGTTTTGAAGAACTCAAATATTTCTGCAGACAAATGTAAATGGAAGATTCCGCATCATATATATACGAGCTTTTCATTTTACCGTTCGAGAGATACTTTTCAAGAGATAGAAAAGTAATGTTTTCATAAAGATACTTCTGCTTTCTTAAGAGAAATGGTTGGAATCTGGAGCACGAGCTAGAAACTGTAGCTAAGTTCTTTTCAGTGTCAAAAATGTAACGACAGTGTCGTTCCATTATATGAAAAGGCTCTAAACTTGCAGGGAACGTGAGGAATATCATCTTCAAACTTATGATCTCATGGGTCCAATAACTGATTGGCCTTGCCAGGAATGGAAGCTTTTCTCTACGAAGTAATTCTTATAGCTTTTTTGCGTAAAAAAGTCACTTCTTTACATATCTGAAAGAGAAGCAAAGAACTCGGTCAAAAAATTATAGGAAATTTTGTAGGGACAAAGAATGAGCGTGCAGTCAGTGTGATGATTCGTACCGTACGTGTGATGTAAGAGGTCCTGATAATGGAGCGGCAAGCAACAAACATTTAAGTTACTTAACCGTAAGCGTTCCAATTTAAACGATAGTTCTTTGTTGAAATAGAACTGCTTTTAAAGTGCTCCGAAAAGGACAGTACACAATATGAGAATAAGGTTATACCTTTTTTTTTCTCTCTCTCTCTCTTTGTCTGCACTCTGAGAATAAGCCTCTTGGATCATCCATTGCCCACAGCTTTTCTAGCCTGGCGTATCGTGTAGCTGAAAGGACACTAGTATTTTCAAGATGAAAAAATTTCCAGCTTGCACAGGTATCTCATAGTTATTTGCCTCCGCCGAGGAGTTTATGTTTTTGCCGTGTTTGTCTCTCTGTCACCAAGATAACTCAAAAAGTTTCGAACCGATTTGAACGAAATTTACAGGGATTGTTAGGTATGTTAAGAGGAACAGATGATTAACTTTTGCTGAAGAAATGTCCATCCGTTTGTTTGTTTATTTATCTGCCTCATTTTTCTCAATGCCATAACTCAAAAAGTTATCGATGAATTTTTATGAAATGAACACGAGTTGTTAGGTATATAACAAAGAGTAAATGACCAAATTTTGGTAATGATCCGTTGGTTCGTTCATTCGTATGTCACAGTTTATAATTTTTTGCTTGTTAACACAATAACTCAAAAAATAATGAATGGATCTTAATGAAATTGAAAGGGGTTGTTAGTAATGTTGAAAGACATGAATGATAAAATTTTGATGCAGATCGGTTTGTTCGTTTGCATGTTTGTCATGACGTTTTTGTTAGCAGTATAACTCAAAAAGCTATGAATGGATCTTCACGAAAAACTGCACAAACTGTTATTACTATCAGAAGACACAAATGATTAGATTTTGGAGTTTATACAAAGGAAATTATGGTTTCAGAGCCAATTTGAATTTTTTGCTACCGTTGCCTTGCTTGGCGGAGGTATGCGCTCTCAGAGTGCTCTAGTTATAATTATGTCGATCCTGCAGGAGGCTCTAGTGAAGAAAACTTATCAAGAGGGCCTTGGCTCAGTGTCAGTTATATTCTTATCGCGTGTGAGGCTGTGCAACACTGCGGGCTTTTAGTTTCTGTGAGGACACCTCTTTCTATTCTGAAAGAGCCATGAATTTTTTCGTCCAAGAAGTTTTGATTCCAGAAAAAATATGCCGCTCATTAATACCAGCGTGCAGAATTGAAACCATGTTCGCTATCTTAGTTTAGTACTTTTTCGCCATAGTCCTTCCTATGTAGAACAAATACATGGCTCACGTATTAGTGTCAGTCAGTAAATAAAACTTTGGCTTCCATCGTTTTCTATAACACAGCATACATGCAGCAAAACTTATTTTGCACTCGCTGAATCCAGAAATTCTACGCATGATGCAGCAAGCAATGCAACACTGCCGAGCTCATCTGCAGGTATCCTGGAACATCATTTGTTTTGTCTTGAAAATGAGAACCGT
Source organism: Parhyale hawaiensis (assembly GCA_001587735.2). Taxonomy (NCBI): domain Eukaryota; kingdom Metazoa; phylum Arthropoda; class Malacostraca; order Amphipoda; family Hyalidae; genus Parhyale; species Parhyale hawaiensis. The sequence continues at coordinate 17,003,886 of LQNS02278187.1, forward strand.
AACTCTCTCGAGAGCTCGCCACGCTTCTAGCGATTTATTCCAAGCTCAGACCGCACACTAACAACGACATGCTTTATTGTACATGCAGTCTTACGCAACTGATAGAAGATATTATGTATGTCCTGCGTGTTTTCTACGCAAATGCTAGACAGATTTTTTATTATTATATTGTTTGGTAAGTGGTACAGGAGGTGCATTTTCTGCCTGGTGCATGTATATGTAAGAGATACAAAGCACATTTGTACTGCATGGATTATGAGCAGTTCGTAGAAAGTATGTAGGTATAAACACATATTAAATGCGGGTTTTCCACGCCGCTAATACAGTAAGCGTATTTTCTGACTAATTCTTACGCAATTGATATACATTAGATAACAAAGTTTCGGCGTGATGTCAGAGTAACTTCTAAAGTGTGCATATGCTATAAAAGTCTCCATTCAGTAGTATAGATCAAATAACATAGCATGCCTGATTCCTACTCATCGCAATAAATACACACATGATCTACGCGTTTTTTAGCACCGGCCAAATGTCTACATTTACTCAACTTGAGGTTGTTTCGTCTCTCTAGAGCGGCACAACAAAGTTCCTAACTTCAATGCGTTATGACTGGCGTAGTATAAATTGCTTGAAGTAATTAGCGAGGAGGAAGAAGGAAACTAGCAAGTGCAGAGTGAAGCAACTGCGGGCCTTAGTAGTTGGCAGCCTGGCTGTCACCGCTCCAGCCAGTTGGTTAGTGCGTGCGTGACTGAGACTGCGAGTCTGCGTGGGTGGTCAGTGATTGATTGACCTTGATTGCTTGTGGTTGTCGCGTGCCCGCCGGGAGATGCCTGCAGCTTGCAGCGTTTACGGATGTTCCCAGAGTTTCAGCAGAGGAAGTGGCATTACCTTTCGCCAGTAAGTGTTTGTTATCAACTCTTTCATTTGTGAATTTTATCTCTTTTTTTCTAAAAATATTATAAAAAATAAATTAATGAGTGAAATAGATATGGAGAATTGCTTTTGTTAATTAAAATGTACTCGGTTCGATTGGAAATAAATTATTTTAGCCTACCTTCCTTCGACAACGTCAGTTAAAATGCATTATTTGTATTGATGTCATTTAAATATTGTTATGCACCAATATTTCTTAATTCCGCGCTAATTACATTTACGGATGGTGTTTTATATGCTATAGTGTTATATGTATTAGGTAGAGCAAAATGAGAAACACGTACCACCATCATGCACGATATTGAACTTTTAGTTCACAATGAATGACAGGACGTTATGCGGGGTAGTTGTTTGCCCTTAGAAGAAATTGCAACACTAACGTGAACAAACATCAACCCCAAAAGCAAACAACTTCATAGTCATCATGTTCAGAAATTTAATCGCTCATGCTCTAAAAAAATAAATTGGCATAATATAGATGTAGCAGACTCTGAAAGCATCGATAACTTTGATACAGAAGACGACTTGAACATGGAATTTGATTTTAACGCGTCCATTTATTTTGCGAACACACTAGCTTATATAGCTGGATTTAGTGTCAAGAAACTGCGTGCAGTGCAGCCGTTTAGTGCGAAACTTGCGTCGCTGTAATGATTTCGGAAACGCATTACAGTTGTCAGTTTGCAAAACTCATTAATCTCAAATCAAAAGTTGGTGTAATTGTTCTTACTGATGACGTGGCTAAAGTCAGCTTAAAAGCTGAAATTATCTATGGTATAAATACCACAACCGCAACTGAACAAATGAAACTGTTTGAAATATTTTAAAAACGTAAAAGAAGTCTTACCTGCATGTCTAGGACAGGAAATCCTTAATACACCTTAAATTATTGCGTGATTAATCCTAAATTGACCAACCTTTGACGATTATTAATGAAATCAATAGATCAAAATATTTAGCAATAAAATATCACTATACTGCCAAAAAATATACTGACACTTCAAAGCCTAAGCATAACAGCAGTCGTCAGCGGGCCAATACACGAACACGATTTAGTGGCTTGTAGTTGCTAAAAGAGGTCACTTATAACCACGTGTAGTGGTTATAAGAGAGAGGCGTGAACTCTCATTGACAGATGTACTGATGTAGCGGATGTGCGCATTTGGTGGATTTGCGCGATCGATCGATCGCGCAAATCCACCAAACGGCAACACTGTGCGCGTTTAACATGGGGGCAAGCACAGCTGTGGTGTACACGCACAGCCATGGCTGCGCGCAACGACTGGCTGAAGATGGCTGCGGTTGGCGGCAGCTTCGGTGAATATTTCTGTATTTTTCAATTTTGTAATTTCGGTCTGGGTCCAGACCGAAATTAAGGTTTGAACTTTAACTCATTTAATTTAGAAAGCAAATCTGCCTCCGGTTCTTTTTCTGGAGTAGTAAATGTGAATTAATTCCTATGTTATACGTTGTTTTTATGACTTGGTAGCTGGCGGCCTCTATAGCATAGTTGGCTACACTTTTGAGTGAAGGGCTGGTCTGTAGCGCTCCCTCGTCCTCGTTAATCACTTCAAGATAAATTGCAACCATAAAAAGAACAAATATAGATTGAAGTCTATGTGAAACAGCACTAGGCGAGAACGATAAATATTAAGGGAATAAACACGTATACGATAACAGAAGAGTCAAGGTAACCAACATGCGTATGGTGAAAGACAAAGAAGTGAATACGAGTAGGATGAGAAATAAGAGAAAGAACAGGTGTAGGATAAAAGTCATGGAGGCAGACATGGATACTACCAGAGCCTGACACGATGGCCATCGCCGATGGCGATGGTATGTAGACCATCACCATCGGAAAAACTACGATGTTACGATGGAACATTGCAAAAATCCGTCGGTGATAGCGATGGTTCGATGGAAATCGTATCAAACGATCGCCGATGGCCATTTTCTCCATCGGCGATGGTGTTATGAGGAAGAAATGGTCCGATGAAATGACTGAACATGCCATCGGCGATGGCATACGATGGGCTGATGCTGATGAAATAAGGCTAAAACTACAGAAAAAACAGCCTTATGAGTTTGAAACATTCATTTTTTCAGTAACATTAGAACAAAGAGGGGGTTACAAAGTATATTTTAATGCATTTTCCAGATCTAACAATGTCAATTAATAACCTGGGTGTTACATTTCGCACCTTTTATCAGCTAGGAATAGTATTACTGGTTTGAAAATCGCACACTGGCCGAGGTTATAAGAGATGCTTTTATTCGATGTTTGTGGTCTGAGATGTTTGCATTTTTAAAATGTGTTAATGCGATGGTCCATCGCCGATTGTGACGCCCTACGATGGCCATCGCCGACGGTTATTTCATAGTAGGTCATCGCCGATGAAAATTGGCGATTTTTG
>LQNS02278187.1:17007281-17026956 GCA_001587735.2 Parhyale hawaiensis
CATTTCGCACCTTTTATCAGCTAGGAATAGTATTACTGGTTTGAAAATCGCACACAGGCCGAGGTTATAAGAGATGCTGCTTTTATTCGATGTTTGTGGTCTGAAATGTTTGCATTTTTAAAATGTGTTAATGCGATGGTCCATCGCCGATTGTGACGCCCTACGATGGCCATCGCCGATGGTTATTTCATCGTAGGTCATCGTCGATAAAAATTGGCGATTTTTGGTTCCGATGCCGATGGTATTGCCATCGCCATCGTAAGAACGATGGCGATGGCCATCGTATCATCGTAACATAATCGGAGATGCCGACCTCTGGATACTAAAAAGTCAAAGGAACGGAAACTCGTAGGATGAAAGACGAGGTAACGAACAAGAATTGGATGAAGTAATTATTCAAGGGAATGAACATGCGTAGAATGAGAGTTAAGAAAACAAACAATGATGGAATGAGTCACTGGAACGAACGGGCCTAAGATGAATGTCAAGGGAACACCCACGCGTAGAAGGGATGTCAAGGGAACACCCACGCGTAGAAGGGATGTCAAGGGAACACCCACGCGTAGAAGGGATGTCAAGGGAACACCCACGCGTAGAAGGGATGTCAAGGGAACATCCACGCGTAGAAGGGATGTCAAGGGAACACCCACACGTAGAAGGGATGTCAAGGGAACACCCACGCGTAGAAGGGATGTCAAGGGAACACCCACGCGTAGAAGGGATGTCAAGGGAACACCCACACGTAGAAGGGATGTCAAGGGAACACCCACACATAGAAGGGATGTCAAGGGAACACCCACGCGTAGAAGGGATGTCAAGGGAACACCCACACGTAGAAGGGATGTCAAGGGAACACCCACACGTAGAAGGGATGTCGAGAGAACACCCACGCGTAGAAGGGATGTCAAGGGAGCACCCACGCGTAGAAGGGATGTCAAGGGAACACACATGCTAAGGATGGATGATGAATCACCGCTTGGATCACATAGTTGTGTTGGTGCTGTGATTAAACTGAGAGTAAATAATAATAATAAAAAGGAAGGGTGGATGCCATTCAAAGGAGTAGGTACGTAATTGAACACGCGTAGGATGAAATGATGTGAAATTCCCACACGTTGGTTCATATTGAAGCAAAACAAAGCTCGTGCTGTGTGTGTGAAACATGGAAAAATAACGTACAGTTAAGTTCAGAAGAGAACCTTTCATTGTACTGTTCTTGGAAACCTTCTCATAATAGATTTTCACCTCATTTATAGCAACTAATGATACCCACGTGGTGCTGAAAAAGCAGCAGTTGTGACTAATTAGGAGTTAAGTACGAACATATACATTAAAATCTCCATTGATCAATGGATGCAGAGAACATAGCAGAACGTTGCCTATTGTTACGTGATGAGATTCTCGAAAAAAGGGAACTTGATGAAGTGAGTTACGATGGAATTAGCGATCCATTCTTTGCCATTCGCTCGGTCATGCGAAACGCTAACGTATTATTGATGAATATAAATAAAAATGACTATATATTGTATGTAGATATTTAAAGTATACCGTTCATATATTTATTATTCCACGTTGTTTGCGAAACTCTAAAAATAATACAGCGTTAAAAGTTTGGCTATTGATTGTAATCTTACCTGCAGTTTATTCTGGACGATTAAGAAATATATATCCAGAGCGGAGTATTGGCGTTGTAGGAAATGCGTCAGCAGACAAGGGAATATAATTTAAAAATTTATTTAACTTCAGGAATGCCGATTGATAACCCTCGAGGAGACGAAAAATTGATAGCTCCTATGAGAATCTAAGAAAAACTTCCTAATGATCGCGCATCCATTGTGCTACAGCTTACCAATTGCTCCTGCTCCTCCTGCTCTTAGCATTAGCCGTTCAAAGACGCTTTGCACTATAGAACGGAGAAGAAAAATTCATAGGGAAAATTCTTGAATAAGCCTCCTAATTGGAATCAGCGCTCACGCTTTGCGCGCAAAAAAAAAAAAGGCTTTAACCATGTCGAAGGTCGGATAATATAATGCTGATGATCTCTAAGGGATAACGACTAATAAGGAACAATAGGGAATGGTTTAGAGTTACTTATTGTTCATATTATATTCCGCAGATTCTTATCGAATACAAAAAGTAGACTTTACCTGCTGTAAAGCATGCATGATAATTCTCATGATCACTAAGTGAAAACAACAGATCAAGTTATGGAAAGCATGTGCTAGGGGTAAATTACTAGCTACCGACATTTCAAAATAATATCTTACTAAGTACAGTACGAAATTAATCTGGAACTGAGATATCGCTTTCAATACATAAGCGTCTCCGTTTGCTACTTGTTAGTAAAGTAAATTCAGTTTCCAAATGATATGCTTCCTATTTTGCGGCTTAATTTTGCTTCACAGAGTGCAATTTGAATGATACCTCTACATTAGATAGTGTTCATGTCGTAACTCCGATCATTAATTGACAAAGTGCAATGAAAATACAACCTGTAAATGAAATATTATCACATTCACAACTAGTTCACAAAGTGCCATAAGAAATCGGCCTCTAACTGAGCTATTATTCACAAATGCACTTTCAAATCTTACTTCACGAAGCACCATTGGAACTCGTATTCTAAATGATCTATTTTCCTTAGTGTAGCTTTAATTATTAGCTCACAAGGCGTTCAGCTTCTAAATCATATAAAGCTCATAAATTTACCTTTAATTCTAATTTCACAAATGGCCTATGAATTCTTGTTCCAAGTGTGATAGTCTTCTATGTGTAGTTCAAAAAGCGCTAGAGAAATGCCGCCTCTAAATGAGATATTCTCCAGGGCAGCGGCAGACCCGTTATGCGTAGGCTAGAGTCTCTGTTTACATGAGCAGCGACGGCAACATATCACTCGGGTCTTCTTGTTTACTCTTGACCCTGTAGTAATTATGGGCACAGCATAACGCGGTCCCTCACACCACCGCCACCACTTACAGCATGCACGCCAGTATCTTTGACCGTATCAGCAGGTGCTGTGAAATTTGTCTTTTTAGCGTTAAGTTTGGCTTTTTGGTGTTGTGATGATTGGCTTTTTGGCGTTGTTAAGTTTGGTTTTTTGGCGTTGTGAAGTTTGGCTTTTTGGCGTTGTGAAGTTTGGCTTTTTGGCGTTGTGAAGTTTGGATTTTACATTTTTGACCTTGAAACATTGGGAATTTAATTTCCCATCAAGATCGGCTTCAATTTTATCACAAAATATATCACCAGCAACCAAGTTTAATATAAAAAATATTCTCTGTGTTGAAGCAGAGCTCTTGTGTCCATTTCTGACACAAACAGATATAAATTTTGCTCCATTTTTAACCGCACAGTAATGCTTGAAAAACTCTGAGGAGCTACATAGTTAAAATGTAAGTCTTTCACTATTAACACTAAAATTAACCTGAGTTGTCCACTAATTTAAATTTTACACTAAAGTAAGTGCAAGGATGAAATTTGCTTCATGTTATTATGACGTCAATAGTCAAACCAGCGTAAGGAGTCAGATGGGCGTGGATAAGAACGCAAAGCAACTTAGCCAAATCTCACTTAAGCGCGTGTTATAACTTTCTCAATCGATAAATTTATATTTATATTCGAATACTTAAAGTGCATTAGTCAATAGATTAGATTTGACACTGCTGCGTTCAATTCAGCCCCACCCAGAAAGGACTGCTTGCGCTGGTTTGATTAGATATCTACCTATTTACAGGCTGTGAACGTTGCTCTCTATCTTGAGGCACTTGCTATGCAAAATGCAATAAACATTCCAGCTTGCTAAGTGAAACAAAGTGCTACGGCCGACAGTCGTCTCAAATATACTTTACGCGAAATGCTGAGAATTGATCTTTTGCTTCAAATGATATTTTGAGTTTAAATTTAGTACCGAATGTCACTATCTACAACTGGGGAAGCACTTCGAGAGCACAGACCACCATAAGTAAGTTAAAATTTGAACATAATCTGGAATCCAGGATTTTTTCGGATTATCATCAAGACTAAATAGGTTGTTTTTCGTGACGTTTTTATAGGAAGCAGAACATTTCACAACGATAGTTCAATAACTTTTGGAGCTATATCGCTGAAAGTGTCATGAGCCTACAAAAAATCCAGAAATGGAAAAAAGAATTATTTTACACAAAAATATTTTCTAATATCTTTCCCAAAACATAAATTTCGATGGGTAACAATATATATTTTTAACTGGAGTGGTCTCTTCTTGGTAAGTACTAGAAGTATTATGTTACAGTACTTAGCCGTTACGCTCGGCAGAGAGCTTCAGGTTTCCCTAAATGCTTGTGATTAGGAAAGCTATAGTATGCAGTTGCAGTGGGCAAGCAAAGAGTTACAAAGCTTTCTTACAAGCTCAAGATGGAGAGGTAGTGCGCAGGTATTTTCAAGGCACGGGAATCTTCCAAACCCAAAGTAACCTATCAGGCTGGGGCAAACCTCTCGAGGGCTGGACTTCTTAGGAGACCTTCTGAAGGAAAGACTTGTATTTGACGGGGAGATCTTAAAGTAGAGTTCAAGTGGCCCGAATTACTACGTTATCCAAATTTTAGGAAGTCTTAAGATACAGGTGTGGCGTAAATAACTGTTACTCTGTGCGGCGCGTATTTTGAGTCGGCCGCTGTTTTGTGGACTTGGTAGAGACTTAACTTCTGTCTCCTGACATTTGTGTCCTGTAATTCCATGAAAGACAACCAAGAAGCAACACTTCGCTTCAATAAAGCTTTTCGGTTTTTTTAGATAAAGCAAAATTTAGGACAGCCGTTGATAATTTAACAGAAAACCAACAGGCTCACAACAGAAAGACAGACAGATAAACGTACCAACGGATCATTTCTAAGGCACAGTAATCTGTTCCTCGCCATATTTCTAACAGTTTCTGTAAATTTCATGAAGATTCGTCTGTATCTTTCTGAGTTATGTTGCTAACAAACAGACAGATATAGGATAGATACATCATACAAATCCAGGTAAGAAAAACATAACCTTCTTGTCTGAGGTAATAATATGAAAGAATGAATCAGCTCACCGGAAACTTGACTGAAGGAGAAACAAAAATCTTTTGTTATATCTTGATGTTTCTAAGCTAATACTCAGTATATACTGGAAGGGAGTCCACGTTGAAAATGCTGGAAAGCGTCGAAGAATTGCGCGTATTAACACCCTATTAATTTAAATTTAGTAATCGAACATTGCTCTTAACCTCATAGTAAGACAAGCTATCTACTTAGATTTTCGATCAACTTGAGAGTTTTGCTTTATTTTTTTTTCTATTATTAGCAAAACGTAGTAAGTGAATCATTTTAGTCGCAACAAACTGCATGATGACGTATCAACTTACGGAGTTTCCTGACGTCTCGAAGTTTTGCTTGTATTTCATGGAATTTATTTATTCTCGAGTTATTTTTGGATCACATCCCACGGAGGGATGCAAAGAGCACTAACAACAAATGGACCTCATCATGGACCGACGCTGACGAGCCCTTTGGATCCCCCCAAGTGGGAAGTGATGAATGTAGCTCCTTACTTGAGGTGTCTTCTTTGCCGTTCCTGTCGAGGGAGCGTAGTGAGCAGATAGCTTCAAGTTCCTCACTAAGATGTTTAAACTGGAAAAGCATTTGGCAGTATGCACATGAGACAATAGTTGAATTCACTTTCATGCCTTCTTCCTCCTTTTTAATTATTAATTTGAGTCCTCTTTGCACCCACAATCCTCTTCAAATGCACTTTTTGATGTAAATCTCAAGCACCAAATACAGTACAGGGCTGAAAAAACACTGCCATTTGGTTCAACTACTTTCACCATGATATAAAAAGCTATAAAAAGTCTAAAAAACAGGTTTATCAAAGGAAGACTGAACGCTGAAAAGACGATGTATCTATGCAAAATTCAGTCATTATCTACTAATTTTGAATGCATTCCGCAGTTCTCGGATGATGGAGGGACTTTTCTTTGGTATAATAAGTCATTTTACATTCACCAGGCCTTCACTATTATCGATAGGATTACAACCTGGGCATCCGGTAATTAATGTACAGGACACTGCATATTGTACGAAATAATAATTATTAAGGTAAATTTGAGTGAATAAAATATATCTAGTATAGATATGCCGTAACGAGCAGTGGGTTACAACCAGGACAGTCGAAGCTGTAATGCCACAAACCATAACCAGAAAGCAACATCAAGTTTCACAGAATGTCAGGTCAACCGGTACAATTATACACAATCAGACATCATGGGTAAAGATGCACTATGTATTACAAACAATTTTTCTTCTATTTTGGAAATAAATTTCAAGTGGTAAATGATGACTATGTAATAATAAACCTTGTACTACAGCCAGCACTGATAACGCTGTAGTATCACAAAGCTTTAATTATTATTCTTCTATCACACATGCATTGACTTCATTTCAGTTCTAGACAGTGACGCAAAAAATTTGCTCAGCAGGGAAGCAATCCCACATGACGCACGTATTGCCTCTTTGGCAGAGTTCATATACTGCGCAGGAAAAAGCATAAATGACCAATTTGGCTGGCACAGCGCAGGGCTTTTGATCCTGAACGTTTAATACAGGAACTGGTGTCAGATTTAAAGCGAGCTGCTAGCTTGGTTGGGTAGCAAGTATTTTAAGTACTGGTGGGCAGAAACGGGGCGTTTAGTGTCAGAACTGATGTTAGATTTAAAAAGCTGTAAGCTCGATTGCGTAACATTCATTGTAAGTGCTGGTGGATAGAAGCCGAGCGTTTAATGCCGAAACTGGCGTTCGATTTTAAAAAACTGTAAATTCAGTTGTTTAATAATCAATTTTGGAGCTGGTGGAAGGAAACCGAGTGTTTTATACCGCGACTGGAATTAGCTTTTAGGACAGCAGTGAAGTTGGTTGTGTTGCAAGCATTTTACCTGCTACTGGCTAGAGCTCGAGTAATATAAAAAACGGAACTCGTCATGGAATGCATTTCCTTTATCCAAACGAGGGCGCTTGGGTGTGTGATTCAGCCTTTAGATAAATAACTGACAATTTTGATTATTTAATTGTAATTCAAACTCTTTGTTGTTTCATTCACCGCAAGGAAGTAACTAACCTTTCACTGCATCGTTCAGGTTTATAATGCGTACAAAATGCAGTACTGTATACCCACGAAAAGGCAAAATTAAGTTTTACTCTGAAAGGTTGATATCGATTACAATGGTAGAAAGACCTGCTGGAAACCAGAGAACATTCCAATATTTTTCTAATGTTCCCATCTCAATACTTTACTAATAATATTTGTATCCCGAAATTTTTCTAATGTTCTCATCCGAAAATTTTCCTAATGTTTTTCTTCCGAAACTTTCCTAACGTTTTCACCCTAAATTTTACTAATGTTCCTAACCTGGAATTTTCCTCATGTTCTAATCGCAAAGTTATCCCAACAGTCTGATCCCAAAATTTTGCTAATATTCGGATCTCAAAATTTTCCTAATGTTCACATCCCGAAATTTTCCCAAACACTTATCCTGAAAATTTCACCCCAATATTTTCCTAGTGTTCTTCTCCTAAAAAATTTTCAGGTACATATTTTCATCCCGAAATTTTCCTAATGTTCTTATCACGAAATTTTCCCAGTAGTCTCAACCTGGAATTTTTCTAATGATCTCAACCTGAAATTTTCCCATTATTTTCATCCCGATATTTTCCTAATGTTCTCTTCCCAATATTGTCCCAGTATTTTCAACTAGAAATTTTCCTAATGTTCTTATCCCGAAACTTTCTCAATATTCTCATCTCGATATTTTCCTAATATTCTCGTCCACATGAAGTAATGCTAGGCAGTAGTACATTATGGGCAATACTTACAAAATAATATGCATTTCAGGAAAAGTTTTCTTTACATTATTCGCTGCCTCAGGCAATGCGACCAGGCATCCGCGTCCCTTTAACCAGTTGTTCTGAAACATGAGTAATATTTACAGATACCAGATGCATTGTACTATTGAGTAAGGTTGCTATGGAATCCGCAGATATAGCTATTTTACATTAAGATCAATAAGGTTTATGTATTCCTACAAGTTTTGCCGTATGGTTGTTACAAATATATATTCCCATGGTAGGCTTACAAAAATAAATGATAGAAAAAAAATACACTACAACTGCTCTAGAATTTGTTGACACAAAATAGCAGGTAGTCAGTAACATATTAGTTAGTGACCATAATGAGAAAAAGGCAGAAAATATACGCATATACGAGCAGATGTAAAGGTCTTGTAATCACAATGCTAGTCGTGAATAACAACTATGTTAGTGTGAGGAAAGAATTGCATGTTAGAAGTTAGCAATCACCATTAGTATTTTACGAGAAATACAAAAATATCCTCTTTTTCTTCCTTTTCTTTTTCGCTGTCTTTATTGCTTTTTTATATTCCCTGCTATCCACTCTTTGTGTCCTCTATTCATGCCTGCTTTCAACATCACTATACGTTCCGTTTGTAACTTTGAGGCAAATTACTCAAGAACGGTTGAGCTGGGAAACTTGCAATGCTTTACAATTCAATGGCGAGCTTATTTCTTTCCTATGACTGTATGCATTAGGACCTTAATATGTATATATATATGCAGGTAGTGGAAAACTACAAAAAGCTAGTCTGAGCTAATCTTTCGCTGCTTTATTGCTCAGAATGACCTCGGGGACAAGAAGGATGATTGCAGCCGCCGTGGCGGTGTTGGGTGCCGCCTGTCTGTGTGCGCAAGCAGCACCTGCCGACTGCAGGTGAGAAACCGAAATGTTAGTTAAGATTTCTGTAAATTAAGAACAAAGTTATCAAAAATATGTATCAACTTACATTCGAAAGAGTGCGCCTCAACCGTCCAGGTCTTAAACTGTGTATCGGCGTTCAATAACTGGCTCAAGGACCTTCCAATGCTCAGTGAGTACCAGAAAGCACAGAGTGAAACGGGAGGACTCAGTGGGACTAAAATAAAATTTAGTCGTGACCGCATGCTTCCGAATGACGTCACACAGACGGCCCGCTGATTTAACTTCTTCTCTGAAATAAAGTTTTACTTACATTTCATATTTAGTTTGAAGTGATCTTCACACAACATATTTAAACATACCACCGTATTTTTTCAACTTCATTCATTCAGACTGGCCAGCAACTCGAGCTGCAACCATACAAACACGGTAAGTACAGAAAGTTTGAGCAATACCTGTTATTATGGTTTGTTCATAGACCACACCATACATATATGGTGTGGTCTTTGGTTGGTTATATTTTTAGATAAAATTAAAATGCCTGAGATCCGACCCTCAAATACTTTGACAGGCCCAGAGCTTGCCTCTGGTGCTGTAAAAGTTTCCACCAGTCTCCACTGCAATTTTCTATCAAGAATTGATTATTGTTCATTATCACATGTTCACTTCAATTATTCATGCGCTTAAGGGATGAAATTTGCAATTGACGGCGATTTGTTTCGCAAAATTAATTGAAATACTCATAAGCTGCACAGCCATACCTTTTCCTCGATGTGACATCATTGATGACGTCACTTTTCAATGCTAGTTTCTCTTGAGTCCTCCCGTAACGCTCTTTGCCTCCTGGCGGGTTCAGTCTACTTGGACCAAGTCCGAAAATCTGCAATGGAACCGTACAGAGATGTTCCAGATCATCACAGATACACTAACAATTATTGTGTAGTTGAGATGATACATTATCAGCGTACTTTGTACTGACGAGCATTGTGCTGATACATTGTCAGCGTACTTTGTACTGACGAACATTGTGTTGATACATTGTGAGCGTACTTTGTACTGACGAACATTGTGTTGATACATTGTGAGCGTACTTTGTACTGACGAACATTGTGCTGATACATTGTGAGCGTACTTTGTACTGACGAACATTGTGCTGATACATTGTGAGCGTACGTTGTAATGACGAACATTGTGCTGATACATTGTCAGCGTACTTTGTACTGACGAACATTGTGCTGATACATTGTCAGCGTACTTTTGTACTGACGAACATTGTGCTGATACATCGTCAGCGTACTTTGTACTAACTAACATTGTACTGCAACCTACATTGTGAGCGTACTTTGTACTGACGAACATTGTGCTGATACATTGTCAGCGTACTTTAAAAAAGGTTGCAAAGAGGCCGCGACCAGCTCTGAAAAACTGCCATGTCTAACAGGGGTTTGTTACCTGCGCAGGAGATTCGTCTACGCCCCAGGGTGCAGAGGCATGGTTGCCAAAAGAGCCGCTGCTTGGCTGCGGGCCATCCGGCCACCGTCAGCTGACTTCGCGTAACGTTAAATTTCATTAGTTAATGATTGTGGGCGTTGCTATTCCATTAGAGTGTCCGGTTGGATGAGATAGAGTAGAGATAAGCGGATTCAGTTAACTACAACATGTCTGGAATTCAAAACTGAGCCACTGATTCGTAATTTTGCATCACGTTCCAGGCGCTGATCGCAAACCAATCACGCTTGAGACAGCTGAAATCACTTTTCCTGAGGAGGAATTTTACCGTTTAAAGCGTAATAGTTTTGTGCTTAATAGCTGAAGCTCGATCAAGCGTGGTTAACCGAACACCTGAGGCCAGCGATCAATACAAGATCAAGCTGAGTGGGTTCGATTATTTCCAATAGAGTGGACACATCGAGGATATAGTAACACTTCATTGCATATTCTGTCACGTGTGATATCTACCTGATAGTTTCCTTGCTACGGGAAAACGAAATTTGATGGCGGTTTTAAAATTTTTAAGCTTGACCTATCGGATCTTGAAACAGGAGCTATGGCTTTGCCCTTTTGAATCGTGTTGCAAGTGTTAGAAGCAAATCGATTACGCTGAGCGTCTGAAAAGTCCATTTTGCGTAGCGAGATGAAGTTATTGGAGGTGCCACAGGCAACCGATTACGGATCGGGTCTTGAAACTCAGTTCAATAGGTCGAAACCAGCGCCCCTGTCTAAAATACCGTATAAGTCAAACCCGCAGTTTTAATTTCACAGTGCCCTCAGTCATGCAGTGAATGGTCAGTTACTTGACCTCAGCTGTATGTATCGTGATTTCGTACACGTTAAGTAATTAACCCAACAACACAGAAACTACACCTTTTTTGCGCGTACCTTTAGCACTTCTAATGGTGACCAGAAGAAATTAGTAGCTTGTCTTAATGCAGTAAATGTGTTTCGTCATTAATTGTTGGCGTTAAAAATGATACCGAGTAGGTAGGAGCTTAAACTGATAAGGTTTATTTACGAACATAGAATGGCTCTACTTACTAAAGTGCTGAATGAATGTTGCTCGTAAGTTGTGCCTTCGTGGTGAATGGCAGTTGCATGCGTGCCTATTTCAAAGGAATTAATAAATAAAAGTGAATAAATGAAAACGGCAACAACACATAACCTCTTTAATTCATTTTGATTAAGCTGTTGAAATTTTGAGCAATTCATGCTTTCAGTTTTAATCACACAGCTGCACCAAAGCTGCAACGTTATTCCTGCAACATATTAGGACCAATTACACGGTTCGTCGCGCGTAGGAATAGTGTTGAGGAAACATCGTTCATGAGTTCTCGGGCCTTATAATATTAATCACTTTACAGTGCACTCCTGAGTTGTAGATTACGATCCTCCTTGAAATAGTTTTGAATTCTGGATAGATTAGTGGAGCTTCGAAAAATTAAGCAATTGTAGTTATTCTTACAGCAAGCACAGTGGCTTATTTTGCAGTAAATTATGTCACGCTGTGGATAGCCTCAGCCACAAAAAGTACCTACTTTATATCTGTAACAGGAAATAAAAGTTTCTTCCTAGCTGTAGCCAGTCAGCCCAGAGATAAACATAGTGTCTTACGGAAGAGTCACTCAGTGACGCCAAGGTATAAATAGGGTAAGTGAGAAAAAGCAAGGTTTTTTTGATGCAAGTGATTGGTCGAAATGTTTCCGCCCATTTTACTGTTCTGCAAAGGCGTTAAAAAAAACGCGCACCAATTAATTCAGATCAAGAGATCCGTATGTTTCGGCTGCTCTTTGGGAATGGGTCCATTAGTTCATCTAAAGCCAGCTATTTAATGTATACTAATTTAGAGAGGGCAGAAAAGGAGTAGTTTAGGGAACAACAAATGGTAGGAATAATTTTGATGTTAAGAATAAATGGCATATGACTCAGTCAGAAAGATGAAATTATCACCAATCGAAAATTGAAGGTTCATTCCTTTTACTATCACAGAGCATTGAGGAACTTACCTGCACTGGCTCGCGCACTTCAGCGTAGCGAAGGCTACAGCGAGGACGACAGCGCCCCCTACAGGTCGTTGGAAGACGTTGCCTACGAAGAGTCTCTTCCTGCTGGAGAAGTAGAAAAGTACGATTCTGGAGATGTGAACGGTGAACAGGATGATTCTCTGCTACCCCAAAACGACGGAAAACATTGGACGAGCAAAAGACATCCGCTTGCAAGGCTGGCCAAATTACGAGCCATTGCAAACGAACTACCCAGCGTAAGTGTCAATACTAATACCTATCAATAATAAACACACAGACGTATATGTACGGCACGTGCCGAGTGAATTTGGTTGATCTGTAATTATTAAACAAAAACTTCCGATCAGTATGAAGTTATAAGTGCAACTGAGCTATATGGGCAGCAATGTCTTTTTCTAACTTCTCCACCTTGCAGCCTGTTTATGGAGGTTATGGGTCAGCGCTCTTGACCCACCGGTTGTAAGCCTTAAAATCAGCAGCCCTTTCGCTTATTACAATAATGATACAATTTAATTTTTCAGTCGGGCTGCAGTTCCCCTGTATTTAAGAAAAATACAAAATTTTTAAAAGTAAAAGCACAAGAGATCATGACTGAAGTTATTATTTTGCCTTACAACGGCCGATTGGTCTCTGGCCACCTTCCAAAAGTGCTTGTACGGCGAAGAAAGTTACGCATAAGAAATTGTTGCTCCATGGTAATTTCCCTTAAATTGGTTTTCTACCAAAACAACTAGGCAGCAAATTTAGTTATTAATTCTATACAATGCATTAACTAGCGCAGCTTTAGCACTACGTACCTACTTCCAAATTCCACCACTATAGGTTGTGTCACCAATTCAAAGTCATGTTCGTAATAGAGCGTTGTTAGCCCTTATAAACACCCTGATGACATCACCAGTAGCCAGTTTGAAGCTATTAAAAAGTTTTGTTATTCTTTTGACGTGAGAGCAAATAATTAATGAGTTATTGACCAGCAAGAAAAAGTTTAAATGAGAATATAAAATCGAACTCTTGGAAGAGCTGAGCCACAGGCAGCAAGAAGCTTAAAGGCAGCTACACACGCAAGTCAAAACAACGAATTTCCTCAGCTTATCATCCGAACGCTTATCATCAACGCTGAGCTAACTAAAATGGCATAAAATGTAAGCCGTCGGTTAAGGTAGCTCTGCAAGTGCCGTTCGTTATGTTATGTTTCGAACGTAAATGAAAATTATTTGCAACATTGTGCTATTTAGAGGAACACATTAACACATTCGACTAGCGTATGTACAGGCCCTTAGGAGAGACCAAGTAACCAGCATCTACAATAATACAATAATAAGCATCGTGTGTCTGATCATGTTTTTATTTATCATTTGATATAAGCCTGGCCAGTTACAGCTAAGGAGTTCATTATGAACAGTAGCGCCAATAATGCAAAAATATGCATTTCTGTTCTTTACCACAGTTATTCAAATCTTACTAAAAAAACAGTTTCGGGAATTCACACTTCCTGAAATGTCCGCTTTTACTTAGATTAATATCTTGTAGAGTGTGATAAATAGTAGAAATATATTTATTATTTCTTCCTGGCCCTATTGTTCAACAGTCCAAGGCGGGGATAAAGTAACCAGAGAAATTAAATAAATTAAAAATGATTAGTTACACGTGTAGCAGCTGATAATTTGCTTCCGACCGCTAAAGACATCCGAATGGTGGCGGAAGAAAACAAGGGTTTTGTTCATGTAGTTGTGTTCTGTCACTGTTTAATGGCAGCGTTGGCAACTAGTTGTACAGTAATTACGCTGGCAATGCTGTTAGTTGGCTAGGGCAAGGAGTCAATATGCCGTGACTTTAAACCAGAGCGTTCACTGACGAACCCTCACTAATTACAGATATTGCTGATACTGAACCAATTTTGCTTAACTTATCGGTCAAACTGTGTACTTTGTTATTAAAAAGGATCAAATACTCTAAGTGCAGAGAAAAAAAATCAATCCCCTATAATATGAGATGCTGTGAAAAGGAGCCAAAGCCGTGCCAGGTACGGCCTTGCCTCCCTCAGGTCACGGCTTTAGGAGTTAAATGTCATTGTATATGTTTGTGGGTGGGGGCACGGGAATGGGGGGGTGATGATGGCTTGAGGTCCCTTTCCCCTAGTTGTTTACTCTGTCAGTACTGTTGGTACTGCATTTTGGAACGTAGCACTTTTTGTATTAGGCAGGAGAAATATACTGCTGGTATCAGTGGTGCCTAGCTAATTATATTTATTCTCTTGTGCCACTAGTTAAATAATAATAATCCTACTAGTGATTTTGTTAGTAGGTAGATAAGTAGGTACACTATTTTGGTGCATTACCTATTCAGTAGAGATAGGGAAAAATAACGTATCTGTGGTACGGATGTGGGCCCGGCACGACTCTGTTATAAGTTAGTTATCCCCGCACGCCAAGGATAGACAGTCGGACTAGATAACATATTACACACTTCGTATGCGTAACACGGGTACGAGTGCACTAATGAAAAACAACACATTGGTTGTGTTGAGTTCCACAGGTTTCTGCTGGATGGTAATAAAGTTACGGTGAATTCCAGGAAGAAACTGTCCCTGTCCAGCGCAGACACCAGCCTGCGTCGTCCGGCACCGAACCAGCGGGGCTACGACAACTTATACACGACCTCGCTACGGGTAGCAACCGCAAATAATATTGACGAAGAAACTTATCATTTTATACAAGTTACATGCTTAACGTACGTTATTACGCAGTATTATTGAGTGCATCGAGGCTAAAGCAAGCTATTAATTGCTACAAAATAACACTAATAGCACATACGCAGCAACTATTTCAAAATTATTTTGTTAACAGACTTATTTAGTACACGCAGCATACTTGTTGCATTTTCTATAATATTCATTGGTTGGAAATATTATGCTTTTAATGGGAGCGTCAAAATGTCTAAGTTGAGCAAAGAAAAAGTACTTTAATTTCTGTAAAAATTGCATACCTTTTCAATTTAACGAAAACTTACAGAGCCAGAAGTGCAACATTAACAATTCATTTTACAGCCTGATGTAGGTACACTAGCACTAGAGATCAATGCAATAGAGTCTATTTCAACTAGAGAAAAAGACTTGAAATCTGCAGCACTAGGAATTCTTTCAAGCAGTCATGTGCCACTGACTTCGGACCGCATGATCAACAATGTTTAAACTTCAATTTAATGCAACCAATGTTGAAAATTCTTCATTCCTTCAAAAAAATTACGATGTGGCTGAAAGTGAAAACTAATTACATTTTAGAGCCTTATAAAAACTTGTGATTCAATTCGACTTTACAGGGGATGGATAGAGCTTTCTTCAAAAAAAAAAAAAAAAAAAAATCACATCCGCCCAGGCAAGGACAACCACCTAAATTTCTCTCATGACACAGGTACAGAAAAATGCTCCAACAGACGACAACAGCTTTGTCACTAAAAAAAAAAAAACTGTCAGAAAAGCAGCGAAAAGTTCTTCGGCGGCCGCAGCTTGGCGAGGACGGAGTTGCTTGCTCCGACAGTCATTTCAGGCATTAGCAGCTCAACGCACAAAACACCTTGTAAATTAGGGATGAAGCAGATGTAGGAGATGCTTTCCGAGATACTGATGTAGCTTTAAGTTTTTATTTCTTAAACTGCAAGCCTAAAATTTTCTAAGATGCTACCATTGTTGTCACAATCAGGAGGAGTTATGAGGAGTGATAATCCTATGTTGTTGTCCATATAAGTATATTTATCTTATGCATCACTCCTAGCACCCGCTAGGGTGGATGTGCTGATTACGCACCACACCAGGAAGTTTTGCATTCTGGATCGGTCTTCCTGTAGAATGACAATTGCGCTAGTTACAAAAATCACAGTAAATCCTTTCTGATCAACCCAATGAACACTATAGCGATATCTTTGCTTATAAAAATTTTAAATTTAGGTCTCAGTTTACAGCAGCAACCTCTTTAATGAACCATCATTACAAAATCTTGAATCAAAGCTATTTGAATAAATCTTCAAATAAATTATGCCACTCTTGTTCTCGTGAAACATTGATCATCAATATTTACAGTCATTTTCTCTGAACGTGCTGCAGATTGAAAGAAGTACCGTTTGAATTACAATTCTTGGTTCATTTTAAAGTTTGTTGCTGGCATATGATGGACTGATGATGTGTTTTATATATATTAACGTCTGCCCTAGTTTTAACAAAACTCGTTCTCAGGACATTTTTCTTTTGCTTGTAATTTTGACAAAGGTGATCAAAAGCATCCAATGCGGCACAGATTTGCTTAAATGTATTGGCCATGAAGGATGTTATTTATCATGTTAAATGTTACTTAAAAATATTACACTAAAACGGCGCAGTGGTGGCGACTGACTACATAAATAAACGCAACTGCTTCCGTAAGAAAACTTCCCAGTGCTGCTCGAGCGCTATACTGCGGCGTATATCGTATTTCTCTAATATAATTCTAGCAGTATAGGCCGTAATATTCGTACGATATTGAGCCGTTCTTTGACAACTGAAATTAGTTAAATAAACGCATTGGTAAAAGCTTTAGAGCCCGTTAACATTTAGCACAAGAAGTATTATAAAGAAATGGTGCTCAAATGACAATCAGAAACGTATCGTAGTTAGGAAATACACACAGCTGTTCACGCTCCAAAAGTAAGTAAGCATAAAATGTGGAGACGGAGGCCAAGAAACAATCTTGTAAATTGAAAAATTCATGAATAAAATCTTCAGAGCAACATTTATTTGCATTTCCTATCCAGTGAAGCCGGTAGAAAGGAGATGGAAACTACCCTGAGCTGAATAATATGGTGAACACCAGAGGCAAAAAAGTATTCAAGTTTCAGGATCTGTCCAAGATAGCAAACCCTAAGTAAAAATTGGGTAGGATTAATAACAGCATATACCGCAACACTACTTGACTCTTAGGTCCAAGTGGCCTCTGACGCTGGTGGCTAAAATGGGAAAAATGGGATTTTCTCAAGATTTATTTTGAACATGTCCAAACACGGTCATGCAGACAAGCGCCCAAGTACTTCCCCGCTGTATCCAAGATACCTTCTCCGCAAGAAAAATGTTGGGTACCTTGGATTTTTTATTCTTCAGTATTAGATGGGGAAAAGAATAGCTCTTGGGAAAGTTCCATTTTTCCGTTGCCGTCTTTTGGCTGCCAGCGCCAGACTTAAGCGTCAAGTACTGTTGCGGTCTATGATAACGGTAAAGGAAAAAAAAATAAGGTATTACATCTGCAAGATCTTGCCTAGACCGTGACCTCTCCCAAGTAGCAAAGTCTTAGATAATGATGCCCATGACAGCGGACATTTTTTTATCCTAGAGCCAAAGCAGATTAACTTACACACCAACTAAAGGTATACCCACGCTTCGAGCGGCGGGGTCGAGTTAGATGACCTCAATCAGCTTCACTTCTTCGGAAAGTCTGAGATGAGCGGTGGTTTCGCCACTCTACATCTTATTGCAAACGTTAGACGCCACCCGACTGAAGCGGCTGAGAATGTCATTTTACGGAGCGGAATTAACTTGTCGGAAATCTCATGAGTAATCGATTTAGGTTTAACGCCTGAAACTCAAGGTCAAACTGCACGTGGCTCGAGTCGCTTTTAACGTGGCAATCGATAGCGCCTGAAGCTTTCTATGTACTGCCTTGCAACAGTCCTGCATAGTATTATAATTAACCTTATAGTACCTTGCACATATTCTTGGCCGTTACACATACAGCTATTCCCACGAAATATTACGTTTCATTTAGACGCTACACTAGCAGAATATTTCTAATTAGGTGTCAATTTAAGAATGGAGCAAAAAAAAAACCAAAAATTACCGCAGCATAAAAACAACCATTTCAAATAAAGCATACTAATTTAATGGTTTTAACGAAGGTCTCACGATCAAAAAAAGCCTAAAAACCTCGGTATGAATTCTTTAAAGGCGATGATCCCGAACAAAGATGTCATGTCAAGTTGAGAAGTGAAAATTCGTTGTGACAAATGTTATTCCAGATTATAAATCACCCTGTTTTGGTCCCCCTATTTTTTACTGCGGACAAGAATTCCCAATTGAAATCAGCATTCAGTCAGCATTCTTGAGCTGAATGCTGTAGGTCATTGAAAAAATAACACCTTTTTTAGTAATATTCACTAACAGAAATGTATATATTTTACACAAATTTAATTTAGGAAATACAGTCGTCACATTGGAAAAGTTATTTCGAAAAAATTAAAGTGTATTGGTGGCCTCTTTCATTGAAAAATTCTTCGTTAGTAGTTATTCGAAGCGCATAGGCTAGCAAATCAAATGCATATCTTGGAAAATAAAAACATTGTCAATCTTGAATTAAATTAAAATTGTTTTTAGCAATAAGTGTACTAATTTTAGAATGTGTTGATCAATTTATAGTGTGACCTATGAAATAATATAATCTTCATCTCCCAAAATTAGGCGACAAGTCTCTAACAGAGTCCCAGGTTGAACGCTATCGTAAGATTTGCTAAGACAAATTGGAGCGGATCTTTCAAGGAAAACAAATTATGGAAGTAAAGACTCTATTAAGACTAGGGGCTGGGAGTAAAAACACTATCAGCGGCCCAACGCTGAGTGGGCCTCTTGTGCTGCCAATCTACCTCGTGCAACTACGTGCATTGAGCCCCTGGAAAAGGTTAATTAAATATTAGTTTTAATATCCGTAGACTATAAGTTGGTTCTGAGATAAAAGTATTAATAGATTAGATTAGATAGGTGGCAGTAGACGAACCAAGAGGCCCATTCCCAACGAGACACCGGGACTAACACCCCGGCTTCTTTTAGCTATTGCCATTATGTTAGTAGGATATAGAGGATTGGGGAAACGAGAGGAGAAAAAACGGAAGACGAAAGAGAAAAACGAGAAAAAGAAAATAAAAAATAGAAACCCCGGCTTCTTTGAGCTATTGCCATTATTTTAGTAGGATATAGAGGATTGGGGAAACGAGAGGATAAAAAACGGAAAACGAAAGAGAAAAAAAAAAAAGAAAATAAAAAATAGAAACAGAGGGGGAGAAGAATCTCCGCCATGAATGCCCCCAAGCATGATCGATTGCCGCTGATATACGGAGCTTAAATATAGAGATGGAGAGGAAGTGAGAAGAAGTCAGCATAAAATGGCCTGGGAAGCTTTGTTCGTTAAGTGCTTGCGACTCGTGGAGGAGGAATTCTTAGCTGAGGAGGATATCTCTCCCAGTGTATGTCACGACGATTTTTAAACGAGTTGACCGACTCCGCAGAAACAACATCGGAAGGTAGTCTATTCCAAATGTTGACAATGAAATAGGGAAAGAACTGCTGACTTAAGGTTGTTCTTCGAGCTTTATGCTTGAGT
>LQNS02278187.1:17041719-17052622 GCA_001587735.2 Parhyale hawaiensis
ATGTGAACGGTGAACAGGATGATTCTCTGCTACCCCAAAACGACGGAAAACATTGGACGAGCAAAAGACATCCGCTTGCAAGGCTGGCCAAATTACGAGCCATTGCAAACGAACTACCCAGCGTAAGTGTCAATACTAATACCTATCAGTAATAAACACACAGACGTATATGTACGGCACGTGCCGAGTGAATTTGGTTAATCTGTAATTATTAAACAAAAACTTCCGATCAGTATGAAGTTATAAGTGCAACTGAGCTAAAACGGCAGCAATGTCTTTTTCTAACTTCTCCACCTTGCAGCCTGTTTATGGAGGTTATGGGTCAGCGCTCTTGACCCACCTGATGTAGGCCTAAACATCAGCAGCCTTTTCGCTTATTACGATAATGATGCAATTTAATTTTTCAGTCGGGCTGCAGTTCACTTGTATATTAAAGATATACAAAATTTTTAATAGTAAAATTGCAACAGATCATGACTGAAATTATTATTATTATTTTGCCTGACAACGGCCAATTGGTCTCTGGCCACCTTCCTAACGTGCCTGTGCGGCGGAGAAAGTTACACATAAGAAATTGTTGCAGCATGGCGGCGTCCAGCTGCGGTAATTTCCCTACAATTGGTTTTCTGCCAACACAACTAGGCAGCCAAGTTAGTTATGCTATACAATGCATTAACTAACTCAGCTCTCGCACTACGTACCTACTTCTAAATGCCACCACTATTGGTTCTGTCACCAGTTCAAGGTCATGTCAAGGTCATGTTCGTAATAAAGCATCGTTAGCCCTTATAAACACCCTAATGATATCACCAGTAGCCTGTTTAAAGCTCTTAAAAAGTTTTGTTATTCTTTTGACGTGAGAGCAAACAATTAATGAGTTATTGACCAGCAAGAAAAAGTTTAAATGAGAATATCAAATCGAACTCTTGGAAGAGCTGAGTTGCAGGCAGCAAGAAGCTTAAAGGCAGGTACACACGCTAGTGAAGAACGAATTTCCTCAGCTAATCATCCGAACGCTGTATTGAGCTTTCGTTAACTCAACGTTGAGTTTACCAAAAAGGCGTAAAAATGTAAGCCGTCGTCTAAGTTAGTTCCGCAAGTGCCGTTAGTTATGTTTTGAACGTTACTTCAAACTTTAAGATAATTATAATTCAAAATTATTTGCAACAGTGTGCTATTTAGAGGAACACATTAACGATAAGCGTTCTTTTGACTAGCGTATGTACAGGCCCTTAGGAGAGACCAAGTAACTAGCATTTACATACAATAATACGCATCGTGTCTCTGGTCGTATATTTTTTTTATTATTTTATATAATGCCTGACCAGTTACAGCTAAGTAGTTCATTATGAACAGTAGCGCCAATAACGCAAAAATATGCATTTTTTGTTCTTTACCACAGTTATTGAAATCTTACTAAAAAAACAGTTTCGGGAATTCACACTTCCTGAAATGTCCACTTTTACTTAGATTAATATCTTGTAGAGTGTGATAAATAGTAGAAATATATTTATTATTTCTTCCTGACCCTATTGTTCAACAGTCCAAGGTGGGGATAAAGTAACCAGAGAAATTAAATAAATTAAAAATTACTTAGTTACATGTGTAGCAGCTGATAATTTGCTTCCGACCGCTAAAGACATCCGAATGGTGGCGGAAGAAAACAAGGGTTTTGTTCGTGTAGTTGTGTTCTGTCACTGTTTAATGGCAGCGTTGGCAACTAGTCGTACAGTAATTACGCTGGCAATGCTGTTAGTTGGCTAGGGTAAGGAGCCAATATGCCGTGACTTTAAGCCAGAGCGTCCACTGACGAACCCTTACTAATTACAGATATTGCTGATACTGAACCAATTTTGCTTAACTTATCGGTCAAACTGTGTACTTTGTTATTAAAAAGGATCAAATACTCTAAGTGCAGAGAAAAAAAAATCAATCCCCTATAATATGAGATGCTGTGAAAAGGAGCCAAAGCCGTGCCATGTACGGCCTTGCCTCCCTCAGGTCACGGCTTTAGGAGTTAAATGTCATTATATATGTTTGTGGGTGGGGGCACGGGAATGGGGGGGTGATGATGGCTTGAGGTCCCTTTCCCCTAGTTGTTTACTCTGTCAGTACTGTTGGTTCTGCATTTTGGAACGTAGCACTTCTTGTATTAGGCAGGAGAAATATACATTATTGCTGGTGTCAGTGATGCCTAGCTAATTATATTTATTCTCTGGTGCCACTAGTTAAATAATAATAATCCTACTAGTGATTTTGTTAGTAAGTAGATAGGTAGGTACACTATTTTCGTGCATTGCCTATTCAGTATAGATATGGGAAAATAACGTATCTGTGGTACGGATGTGGGCCCGGCACGACTCTGTTATAAGCTATTCCCCGCACGCCAAGGATAGACAGTCGGAATAGATAAAATATTACACACTTCGTATGCGTGACACGGGTACGAGTGCACTAATGAAAAGCAACACATTGGTTGTGTTGAGTTCCGCAGGTTTCTGCTGGGTGGTAATAAAGTTACGATGAATTCCAGGAAGAAACTGTCCCTATCCAGCGCAGACACCAGCCTGCGTCGTCCGGCACCGAACCAGCGGGGCTACGACAACTTATACACGACCTCGCTACGGGTAGCAACCGGAAATAATATTGACAAAGAAACTTATCATTTTATACAAGTTACATGCTTAAAGTACGTTATTACGCAGTATTATTGAGTGCATCGAGGCTAAAGCAAGCTATTCTTTGCTACAAAATAACACTAATAGCACATACGCAGCAACTATTTCAAAATTATTTTGTTAACAGACTTATTTAGTACACGCAGCATACTTGTTGCATTTTCTAAAATATTCATTGGTTGGTAATGTTATGCTTTTAGTAGGAACGTCGAAATTTCTAAATAAAGCAAAGAAGGAGTACTTTAATTTCCGTAAAAATTGTTTACCTTTTCAATTTAACAATAATCTACATAGCCAGGAGTGCAACATCAACAATTCATTGTTACAGACCGATGTAGGTACACTAGATATCAATGCTTTAGAGTTTATTTCAACTAGAGAAATAGACTTGTAATCTGCAGCACTAGGAATTCGTTCAAGCAGTCATGTGCCACTGACTTGGGATCGCACGATCAACAATGCTTAAATTTCAATTTAATGCAACCGATGTTAAGAATTCTTCATTGCTTCAAAAAAATTACAATGTTGCAGAAAGTGAAAACTAATTGCATTTTAGAGCCTTATAAAAAATTATGATTCAATCCGACTTTACAGGGGATAGATAAAGCTTTTTTAAAAGAAAATCACATCCGCCCAGGCAAGGACAACCACCTAAATTTCTCTCATGACACTGGTACAGAAAAATGCTCCAACAGACGACAACAGCTTTGTCACTAAAAAAAAAAAACTGTCAGCAAAGCAGCGAAAAGTTCTTCGGCGGCCGCAGCTTGGCGAGGACGGAGTTGCTTGCTCCGACAATCACTTCAGGCATTAGCAGCTCAACGCACAAAACACCTTGTAAATTAGGGATGAAAGAGATGTAGGAGATGTTTTCCGAGATACTGATGTAGCTTTAAGTTTTTTTTTTTCTTAAACTGCAAGCCTGAAATTTTCTAAGATGCTACCATTGTTGTCACAATCAGGAGGAGTTAGGAGGAGTGATAATCCTATGTTGTTGTCCATATAAGTATATTTAGCATATGCATCATTCCTAGCACCCGCTGATTACGCACCACACCAGGAAGCTTTGCATTCTGGCTCGGTCTTCCTGTAGAATGACAATTGCGCTAGTTACTAAAATCAGAGTAAAACCTTTCTGATCAACCCAATCAACATTATAGCGATATCTTTGCTTGTAAAAATTTTAAATTTAGGTTTCAGTTTACAGCAGCAACATCTTTAATGAACCATCATTACAAAATTTTGAATTAAAGCTATTTGAATAAATCTTCAAATAAATTATGCCACTCTTGTTCTCGTGAAACATTGATCATCAATATTTACAGTCATTTTCTCTGAACGTGATGCAGACTGAAAGAAGTCCCGTTTGAATTACAATTCTTGGTTCATTACAAAGCTTGTCGCTGGCATATGATGGACTGATGATGTGTTTTATACATATGTATATTAACGTCTGCCCTAGTTTTAACAAAACTGTCGTTCTCAGGACATTTTTCTTTTGCTTGTAATATTGACAAAGGTGATCTAAAGCATCCAATGCGGCACAGAATTGCTTAAATGTATTGGCCATGAAGGATGTTATTTATCATGTTAAATGTTACTTAAAAATATTAAACTAAAACGGCGCAGTGGTGGCGACTGATGGCATAAATAAACGCAACTGCTTCCGTAAGAAAACGTCCCAGTGCTGCTCGAGCGCGATACTGCGGCGTGTATCGTATTTCTCTAATATAATTCTAGCAGTATAGGCCGTAAAATTCGTACGATATTGAGCCGTTCTTTGACAGCTGAAATTAGTAAAATAAACGCATTGGTAAAAGCTTTAGAGCTCGTTAACATTTAGCACAAGAAGTATTATAAAGAAATGGTGCTCAAATGACAAACAGAAACGTATTGTAGTTAGGAAATACACGCAGCTGTTGACGGTCCAAAAGTAAGTAAGCGTAAAATCTGGAGACGGAGGCCAAGAAACAATCTTGTAAATTGAAAAATTCATGAATAAAATCTTCAGAGCAACATTTATTTGCATTTCCTGTCCAGTGAAGCCTGTAGAAAGGAGATGGAAACTACCCTGAGCTGAATAATATGGTGAACACCAGAGGCAAAAAAGTATTCAATTTGCAGGATCTTTCCAAGATAGCGAACCGTAAGTAAAAATTGGGTAGGATTAATAACAGCATAAACCGCAACACTACTTGACTCTTAGGTCCAAGTGGCCTCTGACGCTGGCGACTAAAATGGGAAAAATGGGATTTTCTCAAGATTTATTTTGAACATGTCCAAACACGGTCATGCAGGCAAGCGCCCAAGTACGTCCCCGCCGTATCCAAGATACCTTCTCCGCAAGAAAAATGTTGGGTAACTTAGAATTTTTTTTCTTCAGTATTAGAAGGGGGAAAAGAATAGCTCTTGAGAAAATTCCTTTTAGGTTGCCGACTTTTGGCCGCCAGCGTCAGACCTAAGCGTCAAGTACTGTTGCGGTCTATGATAACGGCAAAAAAAAGTATTACATCTGTAAGATCTTGCCTAGACCGTGACCTCTCCCAAGTAGTGAAGTCTTGGATAATGATGCCCATGACAGCGGACATTTTTTTATCCTAGAGCCAAAGCAGATTTACTTACACAGTAAGTAAAGGTATACCCACGCTTGGTGCGGCGGGGTCGAGTTAGATGACCTCAATCTGCTTCACTTCTTCGGAAAGTCTGAGATGAGCGGTGGTTTCGCCACTCAATATCTTATTGCAAACGGCAAACGTTAGACGCCACCCGATTGAAGCGGGTAAGAATATCATTTTACGGAGCAGAACTGACTTTTCGGAAATCTCATAGTAATCGATTTAGGTTTAACGCCGGAAACTCAAGTTCAAACTGCACGTGGCTCAAGTCGCTTTTAACGTGGCAATCGATAGCGCCTGAAGCTTTCTATGTACCGCCTTGCAACAATCCTGCATAGTATTATAATTAACCCTACAGCACCTCGCATATATTCTTGGGCGTTACACATACAGTTATTCTCACGAATTATTACATTTCATTAGCTGAATATTTCCAATTAGGTCTCAATTTAAAAATGGAGCAAAAAAAGCAAAACAACCATTTCAAATAAAGCATACTAATTTAATTGTTTTCACGAAGGTCTCACGATCAAAAAAGCCTAAAAACCTCGGTATGAATTCTTTAAAGGCGATGTCTCCGAACAAAGATGTCATGTCAAGTTGAGAAGTGAAAATTCGTTGTGACAAATGTTACTCCAGATTATAAATCTTCCTGTGTTGGTCCCCCAATTTTTTACTGCGCACAAGAATTCCCGATTGGAATCAACATTCAGTCAGATACGAAGCTTTGCTTCTTGAGCTGAATGCTGTAGGTCGTTGAAAAAATGACGCCTTTTTTAGTAATATTCACTGAAGGAAATGTATATATTTTACACAAATTTAATTTAGGAAATACAGTCGTCACATTGGAAAAATTATTTCGAAAAAATTAAAGTGTATTGGTGGCCTCTTTCATTGAAAAATTCTTCGTTAGTAGTTATTCTAAGCGCATAGGCTAGCAAATCAAATGCATATCTTGGAAAATAAAAACATTGCCAATCTTGAATTAAATTCAAATAGTTTTTAGCAATAAGTGTACTAATTTTAGAATGTGTTGATCAATTCATAGTGTGACCTATGAAATAATATAAACTTCATCTCCCAAAATTAGGCGACAAGGCTCTAACAGAGTCCCAGGTTGAACGCTATCGTACGATTTGCTAAGACAAATTGGAGCGGATCTTTCAAGGAAAACAAATTATGGAAGTAAAGACTCTATTAAGACTAAGGGCAGGGAGTAGAAAACACTATCAGCGGCCCAACGCCGAGTGGGCCTCTTGTGCTGCCAATCTACCTCGTGCAACTACGTGCATTCCGCCCCTGGAAAAGGTTAATTAAATATTAGTTTTAATATCCGTAGACTATAAGTTGGTTCTGAGATAAAAGTATTTAATAGGCAGCTTTTAAATTAGACTAGATATTTGAAAGTAGACAGACCAACAGTAGGGAGGAGCAATATGATCATGCAATATGGCACAGAACTAAGTGTGTCTGAAGGGTCTTTCATCAAAGTACTTCTTTGAGGTGCCGCCGAGGGATTAAAGAGTACAAAACGTAATATTTTATACGATTCCACCATAATCTTGGAACACATTCTTGTTAGATAGCAGTGAAAAAGTTGGCTTTATTCATAGTAGCGCAGCAACGATACTTAGGATACTGCGTGCAAAATCTTGACAGCTTGGAACACATGTTAAAGTGTGGCACCAGAAAAATCGAGGTCTTTCCTTGGGTGTGGAGTTCGCGGTCTATTCACTGCCTCCTGACGTCACCATCTACCGTAACTCTATGTGTAGTGATCTATGTGAAAAAGTGCTAACGACATACTCAACTGTAATCAATTATTATTATTAAGCTGAAAAGTAGCAAGGGTCCATCATCGATGGAAATTACAGAGTGGATGATAGAGAAAATAAAAGCTCTTGGGATTAATACATCGACTCTCTGTGTTTCGAATAACAGAAGAATGAAAACTATTTTTATTTGCATAAAATATATAGTTTTCTAAATAAGCGAAAAGAAAGAAAACTAATGCCAGTTTCAGGAAAAAATGTAAACATTGTAGAAGCCATGCAGATAAAACCTTACTTAATATTTACCTCCGAGAAGGAGGTTATGTTTTCGTCGGGTTTGTCTGTCATTAAGATGACTCAAAAAATTATGGACCGATTTTGACGGAATTTACAGGTATTGTTAGGTATGTTAGGAAGAACAGATGATTAACTTTTGGTGAAAATTTGTCCATCCATTTGTTTGTTTGTCTGCCTATTTTTTGTTAGTGCCATAACTTAAATAGTAATGGACGGATTTTCATGAAATTTACATCAGTGGTTGGGTTTATTACAGAGAGTAAATGATCGATTTTTTGTGGTGATCTGTTGGTTCGTTTGTTTGTCGCGTTGTTTGATTTTATGTTTGTTAGCGCTATAGCTCAAAAAATTATAAGTGAATCTTTATGAAATTTTCAGGAATTGTTAGTAATGTTAAAAGACATAATTGATTAAATTTTGATGATAATCGGTGGGTCCGTTTGTGTGTTTGACTAATATGTTTGTTAAAATGTTTGTTAGCGCAATAACTCAAAAATTATGGATGGATCTTTATGAAATTCATAGGAGTCGTTTGTAATGTTAAAAGACATAGTTGATTAAACTTTGGTGATAATCGGTTTGTCCGTTTGTGTGTTGGACTTATGTTTGGTAAAATGTTTGTTAGCAGCCTAACTCAAAAAGTTGTGAACGGATCTCCAAGAAAATTAAAGACACCGTTAATATTATCAATTGACACAAGTGATCAGATTTTGGTGTTAATACATAGAAAATCGTGGTTTTAGAGCCGATTTGAATTTTTCGTTACCGTTGCCTTGCTTGGCGGAGGTATGCGCTCTCAGAGTGCTCTAGTTCTACTTGTGAGGGTCCTTATTTTCCGCAGTATACTTACTTGTGACAGAATCAAAATTATAGAAAGAGGACAAATGTTTTAACCGATGTAACAACCGGAGAAATAGATGAAAAATTTCAAAAGAAGATTATTGTGTATGAAAAAAAAAATATTGTAGATTAGAACAGTTTAAGGGAAAAGAACTGACAACTCAAACTGACAAATTCGCTGCACTTGAAAAAGGAGTAATATTTTCTTATACCTCAATAGACCAAAAACTGCTTCATTCAAAGTCCCAGACTCTCTAGAACCGCTATCATAAAAAGAAGTAATTTTTATGTATCAACTGAACGATTGAACTTAATAAATTAGCTTCTGCTTGTGATCAAACGGACATATTACCCGTGCTACAGCGATCTTTGTCAGCACCGTATTGGATGATAATGCGGGATGCTCTCAAACAAATCCCCTATTAGTAGGGGATCACTCAGTGTGTGGTACAGCTATAAATAATAACAATAATCCCTTATTAGTACCTGGCCGATCTAAACTAAAAAGCAGTCTAAACACACCGAGGTCTTCTGCGAGGAAGGGACTCCGAAGAAGCTAATAATAGAGATATCATTGCTCTCCTGCTAGGAAACAAAAAATCAGGCACTGACGCAAAAATGGCGTCAAGTGGTCAACAGAAAACGTACAAGTGGAACAGGTATCCCTCACTGAAGAAGTTGGATCTAAACATTTTGGCAACCTATTATCACAGGCTGGTTCTGCGAAGGCATTGGCTAATAGTGCAGTATATTCAACTACTTCTCTTTAAATCCGAAGGTAACGAGTAACATCGTTGCTACTGGGCCCGATGGTAGTGCTGTTAACACGAGAGCGAAACAAAGTGTCAGAATATTAATGGAGCTAAAATAGAATAAGTTTCTTCATTGCACTATAAAGCATGTCAATTGCAAGTCAATTACCACTCTGCTATCTCCTTCAAACTCTGGAGGATAAACTGCAATATAATATAGCGAAGTTAATAGTTCGATGCTGTGAAAAACTAAACATTGTTGCCTTCGAAAAAGTTCAATTCAATCTGCTCAATGTGAATCAATCAAATTTAATCACAAATCACGATAGCCGCAGGTCTGTACCAAAAACAAAAACCAGGTTAACGTTTGGTGAATGTAAAATCCAGGAAAATAGGCGTGCTCTTGTCCGAACTGCAGCGTCACAAGTAAGCTTTAGATTTACATATTAAAGCTGCAGTATGAGAAATTTTCTAGCGATTCAGTGGCACACTGCATCTATTGCGCCGAACTATTCCTGTGTTTAACCACAGGCTCATGCGCTGCTAGGGCGCGGAATGTGTCTCATTTTGTATTTTAAAATAGTTGTAAGGATAACTTCATTATCATTATTAATTTAACATATAGTATATGCAATTCACAAGGAAACGGATAGAGCCGTAGTTGACGATAGCATTTTGTCGTAATGGATGGTCACATCTGATAAGATTAGATAGGCGGCAGTAGACGAACCAATAGGCCCATTCCCAAAGAGACACCAGAACATACGCCCCGGCACTCTATGAGCTGAAAAGTCTTATGGGCATTTCTATTAAATTGGCCGCGAGGTCCTTCATAAAGCATTCCTCGGAGGATGGAGTCAGCATCCTGACCATTCGGGTCCGGATAGCAGTCCCTCCGCTCGTCGAAGGTGGGACACTCAACCATCAAATGCAAGACAGTGATAGGTACGACGCAGTCGTCGCAATAGGGTTGAGGACACCTCATCCTCAGATAGTCGTAAGTCTCGTGAGTCTAATACGTAGGCAGCACAGCACGACGTCCATTCGGCGGCCCTCGCTATTTGACGAGTGCCACTGTCAACGGTTTCTTTGATTGTCCGTAATTTATTATTTCTCTGCGCCAGCTACTGGGATTGCCATAGCTCGTGCATGTTTCGTTTGATTAGTGAGTAATAGTCTCGGCAGGGGACTGCACGGTTTGCCGCGGGCAAATCCGACAGGGCAACCTGCCTCGACTCCTCGTCGGCGAGCTCATTGCCTGCGACGTCAACATGACCAGGCACCCAACAAATACACACTGACTTTCCGTCCTCTTGTAGTTGTTGTATCGTATTTACTATTCGGTTGATGACTGGGTGGATGATGTCGTATGCTCGAATGGCTTGTACTACACTCATTGAGTCGGAGAATATTGTAAAGTTCCTTTCATCACTGTCTCCAATGAGGAGCAACGCCGCTATGAAGGAGAGGGCTTTATAGTCATTGGAGGAGGGGAGTGTGTACGGAAAGTCTGCTCCCTCTACAAGGTCTCGGCACACACTGTCCCAGGTCGGGGATCTTGGGACTTGTTCTAAGCGGGCCAAGTACCGGTACTGATAGGTAAGTTGCGCCCTGCGCCGCTGCAGGCAGCATTCGCCACTCTCAGCGAGGGGACTTGGTATGGGTGATGTACGGAAGGCTCCGGTGCATAGCCTTAGTACTGCATTGTGCACAGCGTGCAGTCGTTTTAGGACTTTAGTCCTTGCGGACTGATATACGACACAGCCATAGTCTAGTCTCGAGCGTACAAGGGTTTGGTAGAGGTATAGAAGGGTTTGTCGGTCGGCGCCCCACGACAGTGTCGTCAGGTGCTTGAGTAGGTTGAGCCTACGCATGCATTGTGTTCTAAGCATCTCGATGTGGGGTTTCCAGGACAATCTTCTATCTATTATCATTCCGAGGAATTTCAC